>CAUYTI010119644.1:0-26579 GCA_963575145.1 Galago senegalensis
CCCCCCCCCCCCCCCCCCCCCCCCCCCCCCCCCACGATCGTTGTTAGGGAGCCAGAATGATTCACAAATGTCCACCCAAAGCCTTGGCAGCCCAAACGTCAATTTACAAGCCTCTCCTCATGCTTCAAGTTCCAGAAAAAAATTCTCCCCCTTAACCTGAAGTAACTGTTCCTCCCCATGTAAAGGAAACAAGCTGAAGTCTTAACCAGATTGAAATTCAGGCTTTCTGGCAGACATCCATCCAGTTCTAGAACTGTGCCATGCTCTTGTCTCAGTAGACCATAAACTATGGGCCAGCATGTAAAGTTAGCCACGACTAAGGGACACTACAAACCGGGGAAACGCAGGACCACCTGTTAGAACGCACGTGGGAGAAAGGACGCCCGGGGCCCAGCCCTGTTCTGCAGTTCCTCCCCGAGCTGCATTTGCGTCAGTGACTTTCTCTCAGGTCCGTTTTGTGTTTCTTTTGCCCTCAGCCAACGGTTTACGCACACCTTTGTCCTGAGAGCGCTGCCCTTGACCGTCCTTCCCGTATGGGTTGCCGGGAATTTCCTTTAACTTTTGACGCTGGACATGGCAGTACTAAGAGGCACCCAGAGTCACTGGGGTTCCATCAACACTGTTCTTGATCCCCCCCGGTAACACCCACACTAGTTCCCATTGTAGTGAGGACCAAACATTCCTGTCCTAACAACCTTTGTTTTGATTATTTATCCTGTGGCTTCAGAATCAGAAATGTAGAAGTGGCAACCTGGGTTTCTAGTCAATTAAGCCAGTATTTTTTCTTCATTTATTAATTATTATTATTATTATTTTTTTGAGACAGAGCCTCAAGCTGTCCCCCTGGGTAGAGTGCCATGGCATTACAGCTCACAGCAACCTCCAACTCCTGGGCTCAAGCGAGTCTCTTGCCTCCACCTCCCAAGTTGCTGGGACCACAGGCGCCCGCCACAACGCCCGGCTATTTTTTGGTTGTAGCCGTCATTATTGTTTGGCGGTCCGGGCTGGGGATTCGAACCCTCCACCTTAGGTGTACGTGGCTGGAGCCCTAGCCGGTTGAGCTATAGGCGCCAAGCCTATTTATTTATTATTTTTTAAATTTTGGGTTAGTATGAGGATATACATGAAGCAAAGTAAGCAGTAACATTTAGGACTGGATTTTTCCCAGCTGTTTAGATGCTTTGATTTAACCAGGGCAGTGCCTCACACCTGTAATCCCAGCACTCTGGGAGGCTGAGGTGGGTGGATTGCCTGAGCTCACCCCCTCAAAACCAAAGGGAGCCAGAGTGAGACCACATCTCCAAAAATAGCCGGGCATTGGGGTGGGCGCCTGTGGTCCCAGCTACTTGGGAGGCTGAGGCAAGACACTCACTTGAGCCCAAGAGTTAGAGGTTGCTGTGAGCTGTGACACCACAGCTCTCTACCAAGGGCAACAAAATAAGACTCTGTCTCAAAAATAAAAGTTGCATTGTGTGGTACTTCTTGATGGAGAATGCCTTTGGTAAGTACCTGAATGGTGATGCTGGTAAAAACACAGTGGGCAGAAAAAGCAAATACAATAGTCCCCTTTTATCTGCAGTTTTGCTTTTCATAGTTTCAGTTATCCACAGTCAACTGTGATCCAAAAATGTTATGTGAAAAATTCTAGAAATAAACAATCCACAAGTTTTAAGTTTTATGCCATTCTGATCATGTGGTGAAGTCTCACACCATCCTGTTCTGTCCTGCCTGGAACATGGACCATCCTTTCATCCCGTGTGTCTGAGCTGGGTATGCTACCTGCCCGGTACTTCACAGGAAAAAACACCACATAGTTAGAGCTCAGTACTGTCTGCAACTTCAGGTGTCCACTGGGGGCCTTGGGATATACCCCCTTCAGATAAAAATGCACTACTATAAAAATACAGAATAATCATCTAATCCTCATGCTGGGTGATTCTGAGAGTCAGTGTGATTAGATTCAGGGATGCCCAGCTGGCTGGGACAGCACTGACTATTCTCAGGGCTTCAGGAGGCCCTGAGCCCGCTCCTCTTCTGCTGGAAGAGAAAGGCAGGTGGTTGGCATTTGATTAGGATGACTGGGCTGCCCCTGCTGTGTCTGTGAGGTGTCCCCCGAGGAGACTGATGTTGGAGTCAGTGGGCTGAGTGCAGAACATTCACCCCCCATGTGGGTGGCACCTTCCAATCAGCTGGGGCCTGGATGGACAAAAAGGTGAGGAAAGGAGAACACAGGCTCCCCCTTCCCTCTTTCAGAGCCAAGCTGCCCTTCTTCTCCTCCCCGTGGACACTAGGACTCCAGGTTCTCCAGCCTTTGGACTCGGAGAGTCGCACTAGTAACTTCCCAGCTCTGGAGTCTTCGGCCTGAGAATCAGAGCTCTACCATATTTGCCCTGGTTCTAAGCCCTTTGGAATTGGACTGAGCCACCTTACATGCTCCCTTGGTTCTCCAGCTTGAAGACTGCCTATCATAAAACTTCTCACCCTTCATAAATGAATCTGCTAATCCCCCTAATTAATTCTTTCTCATCACAGTCTCTCTCCTTCTTTTTTCTTCCTTTCTTTCTTTTTTTTTTTTTAGAGACAGAGTCTCATTTTATTGCCCTCAGTAGTGTGCCGTGGTGTTACTGCTCACAGCAACCTCCAACTCCTGTGCTTAGATGATTCTCTTGCCTCAGCCTCCTGAGTAGCGGGGACTACAGGCACCACCACAATGCCCAGCTATTTTTTGGTTGCAATTTGGCCAGGGCTGGGTTTGAACCCGCCACCCTCAGTGTATGGGGCTGGCGCCCTACTCACTGAGCCACAGGTGCCGCCCATCTCTCCTTCTTTTCCTGCCTCTCTCTCTACAGATAGATACAGATTGATAGATAGGGGATATATGTTACACACACACACCAGTTTTGTCTCTCTGGAGAACACTGACTAAAATAACGGTCTATTTCCAAATAATTGCACTTCTATTATGGAAGGAGTCCAAAACAATTAACAGGCTGGCTGATCTCCAGACAGCATGGAAACTAAAATGTTGGGAGTTCAAGCCCAGATGGGGACAATCCCATCCCAAAATATAGCTAGCAGTTTCTTCTCACAGTCAGTTCCGGTTTGAGATGTTTTGGAAGAGATTTCCTTCATCACTTAGACTGAATTCTGGTTCTTAAGTTCTCTCAATGATCCTGTGAGCTACCCAATATGAATTACTGCCTAATTTCAACTAATTTCAAGTGCTTACAGCTAAGTAATAAAGACTCTTCCTGAAATAGAGGCTTTTTATAAACGTTGGTTGTGAACCAACATTCCACAGACTAAATCTTCATCTAACTACTACTCAGCACGTCCCTAGCTAATAGGCGTCTCAATCTTCACAGGTCCAAACACAGTTCCTGATTTTCCCACCAGCCTCCTTTCTTCCTCTGTCCCCTTCTTAGTTTGTGACACCACTGTGCACCTTCCTGCTTTTTTTCTTCCTTATTTCCTATCATTCCTTCATCAACCCACATCTAGCAAGTCCTTACAATTTTGCTTTAAAAATGTGCCCCAAATCCATGCATCATCCTAATTTCCCCCGCTGTCACCCCATTCAAAGCCTTATTATCTTTCCCCTGGACCATTCCCTTAGACCACAATTAATCTCCCTGTTTCTATTTGTTCTCCTGTATGGTTTGTTCAGCTCACATAATCAAGATAATCTTTAAAAAAATTAAGGTCATGTCACATTACTGATGTTACAGACAAAATTCTTGCTCTTAAAGCTTTGACCCCAGAGTGGCAGTATTAGGGGACAGGGCTCTGAGCAAGTAATGAAGGGTAAAGGAGGTCCTAGGGAGGAAGCCCTCAGGCAGTGGCACTGGGGTCCTTTTAAGAAGACGTTATCAGACACGCCACAGAATTTGCCGTCTGCTTGCACATGCACTGAGGAAAGGCCATAGGGGACGATAGCAAGAAGGCAGCTGCCTGCCAGCCAGGAAGGGAGCCCTCGCCAGAAACCAACCAGGCTGCCACCCTGAACTTGAACTTGTGGTCACCAGAACCGTAAGGAAAATAACTTTCTGTCATTTAAGCCACGTCCTCTGTGGCATTTGGTTAGGGCAGCCTGTGCAGACTAATGCAGCTTCTCACTTACCCATGTAGAGTGAAATCCAGAAATCTCACTGTTGCCTAAAGGGCCCAGCAGGACCCTCACTGGCCTGCGACCATCCTTGTGCACACTCAGCACCAGGCACATCAGCCTTCTTGATGTCCTTCAAGGCACCATGCCCAGCTCATTCTCACCTCAGTGCTGTCAACTTGCTTTCCCCTTGGTGGGGTCTGCTTCCCCAGGCCTGCTCGGGTCTCAGCCCCTTCCTTTATTCTGATCTCTGCAGAAAACTCTCTCTTAGCAAAGGTCTTCTCTGAGAACCTTGTTGAAAACAGTAACTCCCACCCTGCTCACGACCGTCACTCTAGCCTCTCGTTCGGCTGCTTCTTCTTCACAATGCTTATCCTTATCCCAAGAAGTCTTGTTACTAATAAGAAAGCTATAGCTAAAGAATAAAATAGAAGTGTGTGTACTGCGATCCTTTAGGTGGGAAGTGTAAGTCTGATTAGCAGCTGGGGACAAAGAAAACCCAGGTTAGAGATTTCTGGACTTTAGTAAATTCCCTCCTACTCTCCTAACACAGCAGCAGAACCACTTTGAGCGATGCTGTAAGACGGTTGTCACGTACTCTCCTCAGCCGTGAATGGGTGGCTTGAAACAACCAGGAAGGCAGGTTTAAATTGGCAACATCGTTTTCCTGATTTGACCCTGTGACTAGAGCATCCTGCTTTGGGATTTGGGTCAGTCAACCAGCGGGTGTTTACCCAGCACTTACTTTACCCAGAACACTGCTAACTCAGCAGGATAACACAAGCAAAGGCAAAACCTAAGAGGCAAGAGGAAAAAGGCGAAATAACAAAAACTGAGATTTGAGAACTACGCCACACTGAAGAAAGCTTAGTAGCCCTGCGAGGAGGAGGTGATTTTATAATCACAAATACATGAAGTGAAGAATCATCTCCCCTAAAATCTATTGATTTAAGCCAAATATGCTTATGAAACATATGCTAAGTTGGCCGGTCTGATGGCTTACTCCCATAACTAATCCTAGCACTCTGGAAGGCTGAGGCAGGTGGACTGCTTGAGCTCAGGAATTTGAGATCACCCTTAGCCAGAGCAAGACCCTGTCTCTACTAAAAATAAAAAAAACCTTACCTGGGCATTGGGGTAGGAGCCTGTAGTCTTAGCTACTCAGGAGGCTGAGGCAAGAGGATCACTTGAGCCAAGAGTTTGAGGTTGCTGTGAGCTGTGATGATGCCATAGCACCCAGGGTGGTACAGTGAGACTCTGTCTGAAGGGAAGAGAGAGAGAGAAAAATAAAACATATTCTAAGTACATTGGGTAAATATTTTTTAAAACCTGTGTTTAAATTGTTATTTCCCAGTAAGAACTATACGGACATCATGGCTGTTTAGTATAGCAAGAGAAAATTGCATACACTACCGCCACAAAAAAAGTTCTTAGCCCTCTCACACTTAAAACAGTTATTTGAAAGTGTTTAATAGATCGAATAGGAACTCCAGTCAACCTTTATCAGACAGTTCCTAGAACTGTGGCTGATTCCTAAGTGCACTCTACTGGCAAGAAGAGTCATAGGTGTCAAAGCTGATGACTGTCATACCCAGAGAGGGTCTGACTGCTGTCACAGCTCCTTTCATGTCCTTTACCTTCAGGTCTTCTCCTTTGACCTTGCACCCCACTTCCCGGGCCAGGACAGCCCAGGCCAGGCCAATTACACATATCTGCAGAAATGCCACAGCTTGGATATTTTATGTGTGGTCGAGTCCTCGTCACCATGAACCCTGGACATATAGAACTGCTGCCTGTGCACTGCAGACATCTCGGCCAAGTTACTGAGATGAGGTACCTACCGTTCCTCGTCTTCTGGCCTCTGAGCAGTGACCTCACCGAGGAAAGCTGCCGTCTTTTTCCTTTGCTTCCCATCTGAAGTTTGCCCCTCTACTAAGATCCAATTCCTCTTGCTGCAAAAGCAGTTCCCCTACTCTCTCTCACAATATTTTGTCTCATAAATTGTTTCCTCAAATACCATTTTTTAAACCTTTTTTTTTTTCCTGAGACCAAGTCTCACTCTGTCACCCTGGGTAAAGTGTCGTTGCATCATCATAACTCACAGCTACCGCAGTCTCTTGGCCTCAAGACATCCTCTTGCCTTGACCTCCCAAGTAGCTGGGACTACAGGAGCCTGCTACTACACCCGCCTAGTTTTTTCTATTTTTAGTAGAAATGAGGTCTTGCTATTGGTCAGGCTACTCTCAAACTCCTGAGCTCAAGCAATCCACTGGCCTCGGCCTCCCGGAGTGCTAGGATTACAGGTGTGAGCCATTGTGCCCAGCCTATATTTCAATCTTAACCATCCTTCTATCTATAAGACAGATTTCTCCTCCTCTCCTATAAAGAAAATAAGAACTTCCTGAACTCTGTACCCACTTCACAGCTGACCACCATGTCCCCTGCCCTCTCTGCCCTTTCCCAGTGGAGCCACACAAAAGAATGGTCTTCCGTCTCCAGCTACATTTCCTTAGATCTCCTCACTCTCCAGCTACTTTTCTTACATTTCAGTTTCTTGAATTTCCCTGACAAAACTCATCCAAGACTCGGATGCCTTCTATTGCCAAATCCCTTAAGATCCTTTTAGTTCTCACATAAATTAAATTATCTGCTGTGTTGTTGCTGTGGACACCTCTCTTCTAGAAAGGCTCCTTTTCCTTGTGTGTGGAGTCAACAGCTTCTCTAAACATTCCTGCTTTGTATTCTTTACTGACGCCTGCTTTTTAAATGTAGGTGCAACATTTTTATTACTCTAAAACGTTTTCCTTGGTGAGACTGCAAACTAATACAGCATTTTTTGGAAAGAAGTATGAAGACTCCTCAAAGAGCTAAAAGTAGACCTCCCATTTGATCCATTACTAGGCATCTACATAGAAGAAAAAATTTATTTTTTCATATAGACATTTGTACTGGAATGTTCTTAGCAGCTAAATTCACAATTGCAAAGATGTAGAAACAGCCCAAGTGGCCATCAAGCCACGAATGGATAAACAAGCTGTGGTACACGTGTACCATGGAATACTACAGCCATAAAAAGGTGGAGACTTTACATCTTTTGTATTTACCTGGATGGAGCTGAAGAATATTCTCCTAAGTAAAGTATCTCAAGAATGGACAAACAAGCACTGTATGTACTCAGCCCTAATTTGAAACTAGTAGACTGACAACTACAAGCCCACCTGGGAGGAAAACACAATTAAATGCAAGAAGGGAGGTGAAGGGGCACAGTAAGTCCCCTCCTGAGAGGCACAAGTTAAGGGCACGTAGCACCTCCTGGGTGAAGGACTCAGCTACAGCTCAGACTTTTCCTTAGAAACTCAAACAATGTAACCTAATACTATGGCCCTCATATTAATCTGAAATAATAAAAATACATAAACAAAATAAAATGTTTTCCTAAGAAATTGTGCTGATAACTTTTAGATCCTTCCTGGCCTTTTATGTAACCAGCTCATCTCTCTCTCCACATATCCAATTCTCGCCTCTATCTTGCAGTCCCAGATAAATCACACTCCACAGGTTCTAAGCAGAGTTCCTCTGTCTCTCAAAACTTCTTTGTTGGTCTGTTTTCCTTATTTTAACAAATATCATCGCTATTTTTACACCAAATGGTTTCTGGCCTTCTGTATTTTTATCTATTCTCTTCCTCTGCTGAGATCCCACTTTTCTCTGTGAATGCTTCCTTGAGTTTGAGAAACACCCCTTTCAGGAAGCATTGCTCTCCTGGCCAGGTAAAGGTGATCCCTGCTAGCTGCCTGCAAACACCATTAAAGCAGGGCCTAAAACGGTCTGTGAGGCCTGAATTACAAAGGAGGGACATGTTCTAGCAAGAGGGAAGAATACTTGGAAAAGCCCTATGATGGGAAGAGTGTGGGGCTTTTGGGGGACAAGAAGCTCTGTGGCTAGGGGACTGGGTCAAAGGCACAAGAAAAACAGGAAAGGGAGGGAGATCCCATCGAGTAGGACCTGTAGGCCATGCTGAGGACTTTTGCCTGCTCTTCTAACTGCAATGGGAAGCCAAGGACATTTCTAAGACTGAAAGTGACAAAATCCAATCTGGGTTTAAAATAACCCTTCCAGCTGCAGAGTGAATAGATTTCAGAGAAACAGGACTGTTAAAGAGATGACTAGTGAGGAAGTCATTACGATAATCCATCCAAAAAATACAAGTCACGTAGCCTAGGGTAGTAGTAGGGAATGATGGAGAACACAGTCTAAAATGTTGACAAATTCTCTCTTACCAGCAAACAAATGAGACTATGTTGCTTGATTGAATTAATAATCTGTTTCAGGATGTTCCATGATCATTGCTGGCTGCATCCTGTGACCATCTGGAGACCAGAATGACCAGCCAAGCCTCACGTCTTTGCACACACACAAAAACAACTTTTACAAAATTCATTGGCATGTTCCACAAAGTTTACTGAGTTCTTTGAACTCTCCTGACCTTGGGAAAATGCTTTTCCCACAGAAAACTTTTCAGCCAATTGAGCTTGGACTCTTCTTAAAGGTCACATGGATTCTTGTATTAGAAATACTATTTGTACATTGCTGTTTCCTTTGTTGGCTCCAGTGTCTACATTCCTCTCAAAAGCAAACAAAGACCCAAGGAAGATCAATGAAGGAGCAAGATGGAGAATGTACTGGAGAAACTTCCTAAAGGGACTGATGCATAAAAAAGCTAAAAATACTAAAACTACGGGCACAGAGAAAACATGTATATGCTACACATAGCAAAAAGCAAGCAAGTAATCCTACACAGGAAGGGCTCGGGGATCAGCGTGCCTGCAAAGTGATGGGAGCTTCAAAAGACAAAGCTGCTACAAATTTGGTTTAAGGATATCAACTGGCTTTATTATGACTCTAGAATCAGGCAACACTTTATTCCATAAAATATAATCAGTGTTTCAATGAAGAGGTTGGCTTTATTAAAAGAAAAAGGGCTGAAGAAAGCAGAAAAAAAGAACAAAAGCAGATTGGTCATTTCAAAGTCCCTTTCCTTCTAACGCAGAAACAGGAAGACAGAATAATAGTTGATTAATTAACATTAAGCTACTTCATTAGGTGACTCTTGGTTGTAAAGACTGAGGCAGAGAAAACTTCCTTTTCACAATCAAAACTAGCCTGTTTGGGAAATTGTTCGTTTTATTATTTTGTTAGCATCAGAGTCGTACTCTGTGGCCCAGGCTGGAGTGCAGAATTTGTATCATAGTTCCCTGTAGCCTTGAACCCTGGCCCTCCAGCTATCCTCCCTCCTTGGGCTTCCAACACGCTGAGATTACAGGTATGAGACACTGTAGTCCCAGCCTCTGTTTGAGAAATTAGACAGTTATCTGTCTCTCTTGATTTTTTCAAAGACCAGATGACAACTCAGATTTGGTTTGGTGAACATGGGTGACTCTGTTTGGGATTCTTAGTCTAATCTAATTGGTATAGTGTAGAAATTTAGTTAGAAAAGAAAATAATCTCCTATATCTTCTAACAATTCCCTCCTTTTGGTGAGGTTCTCACCCAGGTGAGAATGAGATCAAGGCCAAGGGCATTAGTGCAACTCTCCATTTCCATCAGTCACTCCCGGTTTCCAGTCTTAACCCTTCCTTGGTAGGTTATGAGGTCTTCATGAGCACACATTTCTTTGCATTGAAGAAAAACCATACGACATTTGATAGATGGCTATAAACAAACAGTTAAAACTTTTTGAAAGACTAAATTGCCCTAGGGAGACTACTATGATAGGTATCAGGAAGATACCACCAAGAATTGGAAATGTATTCCTTAGCCAGGATCTCTGTGAACTGAACAAACTAAAATAGCACAGATCAAAGAATGAGTCCAATGAGGAATCTGCTCATTTTAACCAACCAGTCTGACTGTTAACTTCTACAACTGAGTTTATGCATTACCTAATGTATTTATCAACGTGCAACAAGAAGTCTTACCCATTGCTCAGATTCCTACCTGTTCAGTTAGCAGGTAGTAGTTCTATTATCTAGCGTCCCAGAAACGGGTCAAATTTTAGCAGATAATGCTAACTCTGTAAAAAGACACTGCTAGCACAATTTGAAAAAAAAATATTAGTTGCTAAAATTACCCATTAGGTAGACTAAAGGATCTCTTGGTTCCTGTGAAGGTTTGGGCTTGACATGATAGACAGAAGGCTTCATAATGTTACTCATAAAAGCCACCAATTGTGAAATCCTAACTACAGTGTTACCTTGTCACATGAAAGAGGTAGGCATAAATAAGTAAGGATTAAGAAGGGTAAGTGGGAGCCTTCTTGTGACAAAGAGTCTTATTCTTGCTTTTTTTGAGACAGTGTCTCAGTATGCTGCCCTTGGTAGAGTGCTATGGTGTCACAGCTCGCAGCAACCTCCAACTCTGGGGCTTAAGCAATTCTCTTGCCTCAGCCTCCCAAGTAGCTGGGACTACAGGCGCCCAACACAATGCTCAGTTATTTTTTGGTTGCAGTTGTCATTGTTGTTTGGCCGGCCAAGCTGGGTTTGGACCCACCAGCTCTGGTGTATGTGGTTGGTGCC
The DNA here is from genome assembly GCA_963575145.1 of Galago senegalensis. Taxonomy (NCBI): domain Eukaryota; kingdom Metazoa; phylum Chordata; class Mammalia; order Primates; family Galagidae; genus Galago; species Galago senegalensis. The sequence continues at coordinate 10,681 of CAUYTI010119644.1, forward strand.
CTAGGCACTGAGCTATAGGCGCTGAGCCAAGAGTCTTATTCTTATAGTTTCAGGAAAATTTGTCCATAGCATGAAGTCAGCAACTTCTCATCCTGGTTTGCAGTTTGGATGTCTCTGGTTGTGGCATCAGACTTCTTGGCAAACACTCCATGTGGCTCATGTAACAGGCATGATTTTTGTCCCTCGAAATGTATTTTGAAACTCAAAATATTGAGTTTTCCAGCTTTGGCACACAGGGCTTCAGAAACAGAGCAGCTCCCATTCTTAGTTGGAGAGCTATAGCCAGATAGCATAGAAAAGTAGAAGAATTCAAAATTCAGTTCCATCTACGGATAATAAAAACTCAAAAACAATAAACAGGGCTACTCTCTAATAACATGTAACGTACATTTTTTTGAAAGAAAATTTCTCTCTCTACAGTCACCCTTATTTCTACCAAAGATAATCACAGTAAAACAAATTCGTTTGTAAAATAAGGTTAGCCTCAGACTTGGCCTGGTTATTTACATAAGTGCGGCAAGAACAACCACAGAAGCTCACTTTGTTTAAATTTGCTTTGCTGGAAACTTTAACAAGAAATCTCATATTGGCTCTGCGCCTGTGGCTGCCACATACACCTAAGGTGGTGGGTTCGAATCCAGGGTCCGCCAAACAACAATGATGGCTGCAACCAAAAAAATAGCAGGGCTTTGTGGTGGGCGCCTGTGGTCCCAGCTATTTGGGAGGCAGAGGCAGGAGACTCGCTTAAGCCCAGGAGTTGGAGGTTGCTGTGAGCTGTGATGCCACAACTCTACCCAGGGGGACAGCTTGAGGCTCTGTCTCAAATAAATAAATAAATAAATAAATCTCAGATTGGACTTTTTAAAAGCTCTTGACTCAGGCTTGTAATCCTAGCACTCTGGGAAGCCAAGGCGGGTAGATTGCCAGAGCTCAGGAGTTCGAGACCAGCTTGAGCAAGAGCCAGACCCCATCTCTAAAAATAGCCGGGCATTGTGGTAGCACCTGTAGTCCCAGCTACTCAGGAGATGGAGCCAAGAGAATCACTTGAGCCCAAGAGTTTGAGGTTGCTGTGAGCTATGATTTCACAGCACTCAACCCCAGGGCAACTAAGTGAGACTCTATCTCCAAAAAATAAAATGAAAATTTCTTGATACCAGTAAATCAAACCAAGACTGACATCAGAGTTTTCCCGCAGTATCTAGTATCTCAAAGCTGCCTGGAAGGGACTACGTTTTACTCATTCTCTGTAAGGCTGGGAACCCCCAAATCCAGGTATTCCATGACATTTTCAAATATGACATTTTAGTCAAAGTCTTGGTAATATAACAACGTTTCAACTATATCCTGTTAAAGAGAATAAATTGTTATCAAACTTACGTAAAAGTCATATTGCCGTAAAAGTAATAATCCTCATGAATAGTTTCTGAATTTTGGAAGGATCAGGTAGAGGAAAAGCAAATGTTTCAATTTTTTTTAGAAAAAAATACTTTACCGAATCACTGTAAAAATAGCTTAAAAGAAAAAAAAGTTTTCTTAAATCTGAAACTTGATGTTCTTGATGTAATCAAAGACCTAATAGAGTTTGCTCGAGTCACAGAAAATTGTCCTGATAAAACACAAAAGGCGTCTTTCTCCTACTGACTAGTTTTTTCCTGCCTTGTTTCTAGTTCCTTCCTAAATCCATATTTTAAAACAAACCTGAAATTGCCTCTGAATTAGACAAAATTATTATTTTCTTCAAAAATAATGCTCATGCCTTTTATATAACTTAGTATACAGAATTGCCCTTATTTCTGGTGGTTTTAATGATGTATGCTGATCAGGAGTTTTAACCCATAGCAATTTTAAGCCACCAGTCTCTGCTTTGTGTACAACCAACCAAATGACCTATTAAAGCTATGCCATAGGAACAATGAGCTTTCTGGGTGAATTTCCACTGTAGAACTCTTCTGGAGTTAAATCAGGTCTTTGAAGCTTGTCTGTTTTCATTGCTTAGACAAACCTGGGCTCCGTTGGCTCTGGCAAGTGGAGACCATCACAAACTTGCTCCGGTGTCTGCACTTACTTCCCAGAGCACATCAGCCTGCAACCTATGCCAAGGGTCTCGGGCCCTTCATATCGGGTTTTGCTGAGGTCCAGGAAGGATGTTCTTATTTCAAATTAGGATCAACTGGCACAGCCTACAGCCAAATCCCTGGGGCGAGCTGCTCATCTGATCTCATTGCATATCCCTTGATAAACACACTGGATTCGTTGGGACTTCACTAACTTAAAATTCCTAGAAGGGTGCTTCCAGACTTTTCAAAACTAATTGAGGCTGCAAAAGAGGAAATTATTATCTAAATACATAACATTTTGAATACTTCCCAATTCTGAATGTAGTCAGTTTGAACTCTATTTTTCAAATTCCACAGCCTTCCTATAACTAAACTCACAGTCACGTCTCCTCCCTTGATGTAGTAGTGTGCTGGTGAACGAATGCTTGGCAGCCGGATCTTGGGGTAAACAGACCTGACTTATGTATTTGCCCATTTCTGTGGTATAACTACTTCTGCCGTGACTGATTTCAAACCGTCAATATACTGGCACTGCATGTGGGATCAGAAAGACGTGCTCATAACCGCTTCTCATAAATCAATTGGCACCAGCTCTGGGGCACCTCTTTGCCTCCCGCTACCAGGCACACAGAAAAAAAAAATTGTGAAAATTTTTTCTTTAACTATTTAAGGCAGCTTTTAGGGTTGTAGAAGATTGGACATAGAAATAATCCGAACTGGAATCTAGTTTATAAACAACAACTGCCAAGGTGCAGTCTTCTAAATTTAGCGTTAACTATAATGATTATTAGTGATAATCTCAAAGGAAAGAACTAAAGTTTTATTTAAATTATAAATTCTCAATATTTAAACCCCCCCAAATACATTCTAAATTGATAACAAACTATTATTTTTTCATTAGGAAGTAAAGGCCTTATGAAATTTTACTCTTGGCATTTCTATATAGAAATCCTAGCTGGTTTGCTCTCAGCTGGTCAGAATATGATTCATATAAAAGTATTATAAACACGGCCATGTTTAACTACAATGGCTTTGGAGTTTTTCATTGTTAAAAGAGAAAATCGTGTTTTTCTTGAAGATAACACAAAATGAACTATTTCTAAATTTTACACAAAATCCCCAAGTTTTTTAACAATCCTGAAAAACTAAGTTTAGAAATAGCAACATCAATACGTTAGACGTCCAGAATGTTACATAACCCATTAAGTTCCCTCCCATGACTGTAAATTGCACATGAAATCATACACATGGTTTTTTTGTGTAATCTATGACCTTTTAACTATTGTACCTGGATAAGCCTGGAGAGAGTAGACAGTTGACAGTGGCCTTTGACCACATGTAACCTGGTAAATTTCACATACACACACACACACACACACACACACTTTTGAATTTTGATCAGGATTTTATGAAATCTATAAATCAATACAGAGAGAACAACATTTTTATAGTATTAAGTCTTTCCATTTCTAAACATGGAATATCCCTCTATCACTGAGACCTCTAAAAATTTCTCTCAATGGAGTGGGACCTGTAGCTCAATGGGTAGGGTGCCAGCCACACACCAAGGCTGGTGGGTTTGAACCCAGCCCTGACCAGCTAAAATCAACAATGACAACTGCAAGAAAAAAATAGCAGGGTGTTGTGGTAGGTGCCTGTAGTCCCAGCTACTTGAGAGGCTGGGGCAAGAGAATCTCTTAAGCCCAAGAGTTGGAGGTTGCTGTGAGCTATGACACCACAGCACTCTACTGAGGGTGACATAGTGAGACTCTGCCTCCAAAAAAAAAATTCTCTCCATAATATTTTACAGATATATTTACAAGAGGTCTTGTACCTCTTGTTTGTTTCTAGGCATTTTAAGTATTCATGCTGGTGAAAATTGTGTATTTTTTAATTTTTATTTTGTAATTGTTGCTGATATATAAGCACAATTAATGTTTACTCTTGGTCTTTTTTTTTTTTTTTGAGACAGAGCCTCAAGCTATCCCCCTGGGTAGAGTGCCATGGCATCACACTCACAGCAACCTCCAACTCCTGGGCTCAAGCGAGTCTCCTGCCTCAGCCTCCCAAGTAGCTGGGACTATAGGCGCCCACCACAACGCCTGGCCATTTTTTGGTTGCAGCCATCATCATAGCTTGGCGGGCCCGGGCTGGGGATTCGAACCCACCACCTTAGGTGTATGTGGCTGGTGCCTTAGCCCCTTGAGCCACAGGCGCCAAGCCTACTCTTGGTCTTTTTTTTTTTTTTTTTTTTTTTAGAAAGTGCCTAAAGCTGAGCCCCTGGGTAGAGTGCCATGGCTTCACTGCTCACAGCAACCTCCAACTCCTGGGCTCAAGAGAGTCTCCTGCCTCCGCCTCCCAAGTAGCTGGGACCACAGGTGCCCGCCATAACGCCTGGCTATTTTTTGGTTGCAGCCATTATTGTTGTTTGGCGGGTCCGGGCTAGATTCGAACCTGCCACCTTAGGTGTATGTGGCTGGCGCCTTAGCCACTTGAGCCACAGGCGCGGAGCCTACTCTTGGTCTTTTTAAGATTAAAAAAGTTCTTATCTATTTCTGACTTGCTAAAAGTTACACTTAAATCTTGTATGTGTGTTGAAATTATTTAATGGTCTTTCTGTATTATTTGAAATAATCTTATCATTTTTCTCTTTTGTTAACAAATATGGTGAATTACTTAGATTGATTTTCAAAAGTTAAGTCAACTTGTATTTTTTCCCCTACACTCCATTTGAATGTAATATATATTTACATGCCGTTGTTGTGTCTTTTAATTCTATGCATGTTTGTCCACAACTGTGAAAGATACAAGATTTTATTCTAGTTGCAAACAAACAAGTTAGTCTGCCACAGTTTCAGAAATGTAAGCAGAAGACACAACATTCCTGAGTCAGAGTCAACAAAAATTATTACTCGTGGCACAGGAAGAAGCAGGAACTTCACGCTCAGGTCAGCTCTCTTTGCTGCCCAAATCCTCTGCAGTGACACTGTGTGGCACAAGTAGATCCTGGGTACATGGTAGTTCTCCATCGTGACTGAAAACTCTGAGCAAACAAACCTGTCCAGCCACTGTCCCAGAGGGAAAAATTACCTTTAGTTGACTGGATGGTAACCAAACCTGCCTGTGCTTTGGAAGAAGACACTATTTCTATCCCAAGGCTTCTTGCTATATATTCGTTAAATATGGTCTGAAACAAGACAGTCTTCACCTCTGTTCACAAAATGTGAGAAACGTGATCTAAACTCCACAAGCTGTGATCATTATTCTTTTCGTCAACATTCACTTAGCTGTACCCAGACAGCAATTTTTCTCATTGTCTTTTCCTTCTCGAATATTTGTTCTTCCATCAGGAATAATTTTTCTTCAGCCTGGACAAATATTATTTTATCTTTATTGTAAGTCTACTGGAGATGAATTCTGTAATTCCTTTTGTTTGAAAAACCAGTATCATTATTTCATTTTCATCCTTGAAAGATATTTTCATTGGGTATAAATTATAGGTTATTTTCTTCTGGTACTTTGAGATCTCATTCCATTGTTTTCTGCTTTCATCATTTCTTTTGAAAAGTTGTGGGTCAATTTAATTATTGCTCCTTGAAAGCAATCCGTCTTTTTACCTCTAGCGGCTTCTAAGATTTGCCTCATTGTTATTATTTGTGTCAGTTTTATTACAATTAGCCTCGGTAAAGATTTCTTTTTATTTATCTTTAGGAATTACTGAATCTAAACTTATTGGTCTTTATCAACTTTGGAAGATTCTCAACCAGTATCTCCTCAAACATGGTTTCTGCCCACTCTCTTCAGCTTCCAGGTTCCACATGTATATCATACTTTCTCACTGAAATCGCTACATTTCTATGCCTCTTTTTGCTTGGCTTTTATTCTGATTTATGATTTGGCCTGCATATTTTCTTCTGTTCTCTTATTCAGATCAAAGATACTCTTCAATTGTGTTTAGCCTGCTGTTAAATCTATATATTCAGCTCTTAATTTCAGTGACTGCATTTTCTAATTCCAACTTTTTTATTAGATCCTTTTTCAATATGCCATAGTGTCATATTTTCCAATTCCCAGCATAACTCTCAGTCTTATCTTTTATCTCTTTGGATGTAGAAAGCATAGTTTTTAAAATCTACCTCTGATGACCCCAATTTCTAAAGTCCCTGTGAGTTGTTTTATTTATTTTTTATACAGTTTTGTCTTCTGAGGGTGCTGCTTATTTTCTATTGTGTATCTGATTTTGTATTTTAAAAATCATGTGTTTGCATAATTTGAACTCTAGTATAATGTTAACTTCCTCCATAAAAAAGTTGGCATTTGGGGAATTTGGAATTTCTAGTCATCTGGAAATACTTACTACAATTTCAGTGATAAAAGTAATTTGGAGCTGGTTGCCGTCCTTGAGAGTCCTTGAGAGAAGGCTTCTGCACGCCCTCGTTCCTGGGACCATTTCTCTTTGCATTTCCAACCTTATATGCAAAGAGCTTTTAAGCTTCCACTTGGGAAGAACTTTTATACTCCAGATACTATTTCTTGAATTTTCAAATTCCTCTAAGAGGAAAAGTGGCCTCAAGCATAAGGGACAAGTCTCTAGATTTTAATTTTTTCCCAAATCTTGGACTATTCTTTAGTTTTCAGATACCTTTAAAAAGATTTTTCCCCCATTTTTTCTATTAAAACTCAGTCGTCTGCCACTACTGCAAAGGAGCATCCCTGTTCTTCAGGGTTTTTTTTTTCCCCCCTTAAATCTCCAGATACAAAATTCTGATGTGCAGGTCACTGAAGGGCATGGCATGGAGAAGAGTTGTCCCCTGACATTTCTTGCTCCCCTGCTCAAGCCACGTGCACACACCTTCAGCACCAGCAGTGACAGCTGCGTGATGACTCTGCAGGATTCTAGCATCCACCAGAAGACCCCACAGATCAGCAGTAAAAGAGTTGGTCGAGACTGACAGGTTTGGAATGAAGTTAGAAAAGGGTGCCTGGCAAAGGAGAATAGACACAGAGAGTGGGTAATTTGGAGGGTATGTGTCATTACAGTAGTAGTTCCAGACCTACAAATTTGGGCTCATCTGCTAAATTGTATCAGGAAACTGTAAGAAAAACAATCAACAACAACAAAAAATATAGATGCTTTTTTTTTCTGTAATAAGTTCAACTCTCTGTAGATAAAGTTATTTCCTGGTAGTAGTTCAATCCACTACCATGTTTCCAAAGATAGTGGTGCTGTTTTTTATCATTGGGGTCATGAGAAAGAGACTAACACTAGAGTTAGGATTTCTTGATTCAAAGGAAAGCCTCATGCTTAGCACCATATAATTGCAGAGCTGCATGATGGAGGAATGCAACTGAATGGTCCTGACTGAGAAAAGGACCAATATACTTTATGTTTTAATTATTTCTGATGAGACATTAGACTCATATGTGACCATGTTCCAGAGATTTCCATTTTAGGGACTGTCAATCAGAAGCAGCATGGAGAAGCTAAATGTGTGGGTGTCTGCACTCCAAGCCAGCCAAAAATGGTTTAGCTGCCAAGCACAGAGAGTGAATATTTCCTCAGCAGGCAGCTGAGGGGTGGATGAGGACAGGGGGCGGTGCTCTGCCCCGGTGGCCTGTGCACCCACCTCATGGCACAGGCTTTCTTTTCCTCCAATCAGCTCCTTCTTTCTTTCATCTGCTTAATAAACACTCACATATTTAACCTAATTGTAACTTCTTTGTGTGTGTACTTAACATGTATGTTGTATCTCTTTGTAGATATCCTTTTCTTCCCTTACATCTGGAGTGATCTATCTTAGAATAACATAGACTAGCAGCAAAGCTAGGACCACACCACCACACTCTAACCCGGGTGACATCAAGATCCTGTCTCAAAACTAAATAAATAAATAAATAAATAAATCCCACATTGAAAAGATCAAATGAACTGCAGAAAAACATATTTGTAATATTAAAAGATGACAAAATTCACAGCATCTTAACTTTGATTTATATATAAATTTCTGCTTTTTGAGTATCAATACAAAATCTCTAATTCCAATATAAAATATTAAGGTTGTCATTCCCTGAACCATTTTCAACTTAAGAATTTAAATTCTGTAGTGTTTCCTCAACCAAAAAGCTCAACATCTGTAAATTCTGGATGCTGGCTCGGCGCCTATAGCTCAACCAGCTAAGGTGCCAGCCACGTACACCTAAGGTGGCGGGTTCCAATCCCCAGCCCAGACCCGCCAAATAACAATGATGGCTGCAACCAAAAAATAGCCGGGTGTTGTGGCGGGCGCCTGTGGTCCCAGCTACTTGGGAGGCGGAGGCAAGAGCAAGAGACTCGCTTGAGCCCAGGAGTTGGGAGGTTGCTGTGAGCTGTAATGCCATGGCACTCTACCCAGGGGGACAGCTTGAGGCTCTGTCTCAAAAAAAAAAAAAAAAAATTCTGGATGCTAAATCTGGAATAATTTCCTTATGACCGTGATTAAATCAGAGGTATGGACTGAAGGAACACTTGTATTTTCTAGCCTGTGCAGTTTGAGGACGAATCTTTTTGACTTTGAGCTATAATATAGTTACATACACAAATGTCAAGATGCATGAAAATTTTTAAGAGCCTATTCTCTTTTTTTGTCTGTCCAGACTCCTTCCCTCATTCTCAATCCTAGACGCCGAGACAAAGCTGATGCCATCCTCAGAGTGGTGAGTCAGGAGAGCAAAAGAGCAGCATGTCTTCCTGGGTGAGAGCTGGGCTCTCCTGAGGACGTGTGGAGGGAAAGTCCGTCCTTACCTACTGAGGTTTCCATGCTGGCAGCAGGCAAGCGTGGAGGTGCTTATCGCCTGTTTGCTGGAAATGCCTGCCTGAGACTGAAGCCTACTCGGAAGAGAGCAGAGCCCATCAAGGGGTCATTTCTTAGTGATGGTCTTTGAATCAATAGTGCCTGTAATAAGTGAACCCTGGGACTTCCCGATTTTACAAATGAAGAAGCAAGACAAAAATTAACTCCCAGGAAAACACAAAGTGATGTGGGAAAGAAAAAACTTCTAAAATTCTCCGTGTCTTTACTGGGAACAGCCTTTACACAGTCACAATCATGTAAATTGTGACTACTGATTGAACTAAAATTGCAATATAATCAGATGAGCTGGATGGGAGGATGAGATGAGGGCGGTGGGTGACATGCTGCTAATTCCGGACCAGAAAGTCCGTAGATAATGCTGAAGGCTGAAAAACCAAAGCATTACTATAAATAGGCTATGTAGGAATATGACCCCCAAATCACCTCGCCCCCTTAAAAAAAAAAGCCACAGAAAGAATTAGGAACCACTACTCTGGGCCCTTAGTAGTTGCCTATAATATAGAATTCATATCCTTCAGTTCTCCTGGATGTTCTTGATTTACCTATTTGATTACTTTTCAACTTATCTCTCTTTCTGAAATTCTTGTTATTCATATATTGAACTTCCTGAATTGGTCCTTTAAGCCTCTAATTTTTAAATTTTTTTCTTTGTAATTATCCTTCTAATGGTTCTTTCCCTCTACTTTCTTGGAGACTTCCTCATTTATCTACTTATCTTTCAACTCTCCTATTGAGTATTTTTTTTTATTTCTGGTCTCATAATTTGTATTTTTAGGAGCTCTTTCTTGTCATCCTTCCCTATAGTTAAATGATAGCTGATACGCAGATAGATAGCTGATTATCCTGTTCTTTCATGAATATAGTGTGTATTCTCTTTTTATCTGTTATATAAAAGTATTTCCTTTTTTTTTTTTTTTTTTTAGCAAAGGCTCACCTGTTGCCTAGTCTAGAGTACCGTGGCATCACCATAGCTCAATGCAACCTCAAACTCCTAGGCTTGAGTGATCCTCCTGCCTCAGCCTCCTGAGCAGCTGGGACTACAGGAGCACATCACCACAACTAGCTAATTTTTCTTTTTTTGTAGAAATGGAATTTTAATATTTTGCTCAGGCTGTTCTTGAACCCCTGGCCTCAAGCAGTCCTCCCATCTTGGTCTCTTGAAGTTCTAGGATTACAGGTGTGAGCCCCCAAGACTGACCGGTATTTCTATTTTCTTCCCCTGTCCATCTCTTCCATGTTCTTTCATCTGCTTGTTTCCATTTCTGTCTTTTGCATCAGAGGATCCTCTCAGATGGTGAGTAATCTTGGATTTTCTAAGGGCTGGTGACTAGCTCTGAGAATCTCCTGGGTACGGTGCCTTGTGGGCCACTCTGTGGGTGAACTTAGTTGCCCATTTCATTGAAGGAATGCTGATACCAGAATCTTTAAGGCTTCTTGGCTGATCAGAATCCCCAGAGGTGACTTTTCTGAAGGGTAGAGGTGGGGAAGTGAGCATTCTGGGAACCAAGGGAAGGTAGAGGACAGTCCTGTAACTCGTGCTAACGCTCACTCAATTCCACTGTTCTTAGTGTGGATCTCCCAGCTTCAGCTCTCCTTAGTGTGTTTCATTTCAAATCCCCTCTCTAGAATAAACCAACAGTCTGTCCTTTGGGAGATGCACCGTTGATCCGTTCAGCCGAGTGGGAGAGCTCCGGGGTGGAGCCACGTCCAGCTGTGTCTCATAAACACCTTCAGCCCATTCTCCTTTCACCACCGCCTCCCATTCACCACGCTGCAAAAGCACCCAGTGCCAACAATTTGAGCCTTTAGGAAATCTGAAATAAAATGCATTTGCTTCTCAACTTTCCTCACAGTTGCTTTCCAGACTTTTGATAGATAGTTACTGCTTCTGTCACTGCTGTTCAGTTGCCAGGCTTTTCCTGAGTCCTCCTCGTCCTTTTTGTCTTATGGGTTTGTTCCTCTTTTTAATCCACTTTTCTGTCATTTCCATGAGATTGTAGGGAAAATGAACACAAATACATGTATTTTATCTTTTATCTTTGCTAAAATCTTTCTTTATTTCTCATTATTTTAGCAATTACAGGAAGCACTCTAGAAGCTGTATTAGAATTACAAGAAATGTCTAAAAATAGATATCTTTCAAACTTAGATTAAACAGATTTCGGCAAACCATGAAAACTCCTATTTGGGTCTCAAAATTTTACTGAACTATTATTAATTTTTTATAGCAGTTCATGCATTACTTAAATGGACCCTGAAAAAGCTTCCCACCCAGTCTCTGCGTCCTAAAACTGAATTATTCTGTACATAATTTCCTTCATAATTTGAATTAAATAGGAGATTATTTCAGTAATGTGGGCTAATACATTCATTAATCTATTTTTCACCAAAATATTTTTCTGTCTATGAAATTGCTTTTTAAGGTATATAAACAATGAGAAAGTCCTAAAAACTATATATTCCATAAATCTCTCATTCTACTTTTAAGGATAAAAATCAGTTAGCTTACTAAGTCTGCTAACAGTGCATAGGCTCTTCTTACGGTAATCTTATGGGTGTTTTCAAATGTTTGTCATGGGCATCAAAGGTGTTAATAGTTGATATCTTTAATTAAAATAGGCTGAAAAAGTGGGCAACCTTGAGCATGAGTCAGCAATCAAAGAGTGAATCTGAGCCAGAATTCGAATCCTAGTCCCTGATACTTGGATTTGACTAAAGGGGCTTCCAGTTTATAACCTATGGGATGTTAGGACTAATAGTTGTTCATCTCATATGTCACAGGACTGCCATGCTTCTCATTTTACATTTAGTTATTTTCCAGACTTAGAGTGAAGTATTTTTATGTGCTCAGAATTCCAAAGCGCTCACAAATTGGCAGACAATCTCTGTATTACGTGTTTTCATAACGCTGAATTTTTCTTCAGGCAGATACATAGAGAAATTTACTTTGAAGACATTTTGGGTGATTAAAATGGTTTGGATTTGCCAATTGCCGGGTTTATCTTAGTTTCTTTCCAGTTTAACCACACAAATTGTTCATTTTTCCTCAGCTTTTCTTTTTTAAATTGAAGTTTTCCCCTCACTGAGAGGAAGGCCGGGTTGGGATTAGACGGGCCTGAGTTTGACTCCTCTTCTGCAGGACACTTCTACTTCAGCTTTACCCTCGGGATGTGAATGTGTCCAGAATCCGAAGTCCTCTCTCCAGCTCCACTGCTGCCACGCTGGTCCAGCCTCCCATTTGAGCAGCTGTGATCCCCTCCTAAGTGGCCTGCGTGCTTCCACCCTGGCCCCTGCTATCTAAAGTACAAGGCACAATATGTCTTGCTAATGCTCAAAATCCCCCAATGACTTCCCACTCCATTCCTGTCATCTATCCCAAAGTTCATTGGCCTACAAAGCCCTACATGAGCTGGGTGCTTCTGCCATTCTGACCTTATCTCCTACCATTCTCCCTCTCTGTTACTCCACTGCAGACCCATTGGCCTTAGACAGAGTCTCACTCTGTCGCCTGCCTGGGTAGAGTGCTATTGTACCATAGCTCACAGCAACCTCAAGCTCTTGGGCTCAAGGGATCATCCTGCCCCAACCTTCTGAGTAGCTGGGACTGCAGGCGCCCACCACAACACCTGGCTAATTTTCTAATTTTAGGAGAGATAGGGTCTCTAGCTCAGGATGGTATCAAACTCCAGAGTTCAGACAATCCACCCACCTTGGCCTCCCAGAGTGTTGGGATTACAGGTATGAGCCACTGTGCCCGGCCTCCCCTCCTCTTGGCCTTTTTGATATTCCTGGAACACATCAAGGAATACACTTTTGCACATGTTGTCTGTTCTGCCTTCTGCATGCTGTTCCCCCAGGTATTTTCATGGCATTCTCCCTACTTCCTTCAGGTCTTGGCTCAATTTTTTCCTTAATTATGATGCCTTTTCTGATCATTCTCTACAAATAGTAACTAATCACTTTCTTGCCTTTTTTATTTTTCTCTGCAGCACTAATTTCCAATAAAAACACTACCATGTTTTCCCGAAAATAAGACCTACCCCAAAAATAAGCCCTAGCAGGATTTCTATGCATTTATTAAATATAAGCCCTACCCCGATAATAAGACCTAATGATGGGCGTGGCTATGCAGCCATGCATTTCAGGGTGGAGCAGTAAGGAAGACTGGAATACCTTTTATCCACCACAGCTCCTTTCTCCGAGCCAGTTTGCACTTGCTCGGGTGCCCATGTGGTAACCTAGGTCGCAGGCATCCTATTGTGCACTTATGAACAGCTAGGGGAAAGGAGTTCACGCGTCACTAGCGCCAGTCCCACCAACAAGGTTGGCTCCCCCATCAGGTTCCAGAAGAAGATGACTTAACTGTATTTGAATAAATGTAGATTGTTGTTAATAAAAATAAGACATCCTCTGAAAATAAGCCCTACTGTGTCTTCTTGAGAAAAAATAAATGTAAGACAGTGTCTTATTTTGGGGGAAACACAGTATATATTTTCTTTATTAGTTTTTAATCTGATTTCCAAATTCTATAAGGCCAAGGACTTTGCCATGTGTAAATACAACCTTTGTATACACAGCACCTAAAATGCTTGGAACATAACTATTGCTCAAAAAATACTAGGTGAAAGAATGTGTATAAATACCTCACTAGTTGCTTGACACTAGGCAAACTGGAAATCATTTTCTTCTTATCTCATAACACATGGCTATTGAGAGAATTAAATAAAATTAAATATGTAAAATCTCTACAGTACAATTCTTATCATGTTGTAGTTTTTAATAAATATTTCCTTTCAATTCACCATGATTTATTCTGCAATACAAACTCTGAAAATGGCTACCTAATTTGGAGATTACATTTATGGAGAAATTTATGGTAAGAGAAGGAATTTTACCAGAACCTCATAAAGGTAGGTCAACATCTAATTACTTACCAATACTCAATTCAAGGGTTACTTGTTCTTGTAAAGACTTTCTCTGGCCCTCTGAGACCCTCAAATCTGGTATCTATTGTCGTTCATGGTACCCTGGAACAACTTCTAGCATAAAATCAATCAAAATTCATTATACTTACTCCATTATTCATCATTTTCCTCATTAGACAAGTACATAAAGCCATATTTTACTTAAGTTTGTATTTAAGTGAATATACAATAAATGTATGTGGAACAAAATTAAACATTTAAAGAACACAGAAAAAAAAGCATTGTTCTAAATCCCTATATGAATAAAAGGTGTAAACAATCTGTGGAAAGCACACAGGAGAAACAATTTTAGAATGTGATTATAAAGTCAAAGACACAAGGTCAAGGGTCAGATTTCTGGGTACAGCTGTATGAAGCCGTCTGGTGTATTCTTCCACAGATAATCATAACATAGACTGGACAAAATAGTTATTTTAAAATACAACAGTTTGAAGACCCTGGAAAGAGACCAGAAACCACATACAGTTTACTCTCAAAGATTAAAACAGCAGCAGGTAAGAATTGCAATTTGTGGCTTTTTTGTTCAAAGAGAATTTTCAACGTGCAAAGTTCCTGAGACAGAAAAATGTGGTCTTGCTGACAGCAAAAGACAGAATACAAAGCTGACACAATAGCTGAAATTTGGACCTAAATTCTAACTACAAACTCCAGGCTGGCTACAGTGGCTCAGGTGTGTGATTCTAGCACTCTGGGAGGCCAAGGCAGGAGGATTGCTTTAGCTCCGGACTTCAAGACTAGCCTTAACAAGAGCAAGATCCTATCTCTACTAAAACTAGAAAAAGCAGTCAGGCTTGTGGCAGGCACCTGCTGTCCCAGCTACTCAGGAGGCTGAGGCAGGAAGATCTCTTCAACACAGGAATCTGAGGTTGCTGTGAGCTAGGCTGACATTATGGCACTCTAGCCTGAGCAACAGGGTGAGACTTTGTCTCAAAAAAGATAGATGAGAGAAGAGAGACATATTGTGCCTTGTACTTTCCATAGCAGGGGCCAAGGTGGAAGCACACAGGCCACTTAGGAGGGGATCACAGCTGCTCAGGTGGGAGGCTGGACCAGCATGGCAGCAGTGGAGCTGGAGAGAGGCCTTGGGAGGAAATTTAGGGATTTAGGGACAGTGAGAGAGGGTAACTTTGAAGTCAAGGGAACTACAGACAGTGAGACCCCCAAATCTGATTAAAAATTTTGCCCAAATCTTTGACAAACACTAAACTATACTGATCATAACTGAAATCTACAGATAAGAAGGAAAAATGATGGAAATGGTAAATACAGGGGGTCCATAAGTTATACAGGGGGTCCATAAGTTCGTATGCAATTTAAAATAATTGACTATTTTAAATTACACATGCACTTTATGGATATACTGTATAATACCTACATGAACAAATAGAGATATAATACCTTGTACACACGTATATTTCTTCACTTAATTTATTTAAAAGATGCATAACTGGCTTAATGCAAATATCATATAACACTTTGATACTAATATGCAAAAGAAAGGAATAATGCCACAGACCCTACAAACATTAAAACGATAAGAAGAGAGGATTTTAAACATCCTTTTATGCCAATGAATTTAATAGATGAAGTAAAAATTTCTTGAAAGACAGAAATCACCAAATGTTAAAAGAAAAATAGAAAATCTGAGTATTCACATATTAGAGAAATTAAATTCAGAATTCTAAGATTTCCCACATATGCATGCACACACACGTATATACACAAATCTAGGCCCAGACGGCTCTACCAGCGAGTTGCATCAAGCATTCAATTAAGAAACAATGCCAGGAAAATAAAAGAGAGGAGTAAATGATTTTAGGGGTTTTTTTTTTGAGACAGAGTCTCACTCTGTTGCTGTCAGTAGGGTGCATTGGTGTCACAGCTCACAGCAACCTCAAACTCTTGGGCTCAAGATATTCTCTTGCCTCAGCCTCCCAAGTAGCTGGGACTAAAGGTGTAGTCACAATGCCCAACAAATTTTAGAGATTTGTTGGGGCCAGGATCTG
>CAUYTI010119645.1:0-12044 GCA_963575145.1 Galago senegalensis
CCTGTGGTCCCAGCTACTTGGGAGGCGGAGACAAGAGACTCGCTTGAGCCTAGGAGTTGGAGGTTGCTGTGAGCTGTAATGCCATGGCACTCTACCCAGGGGGACAGCTTCAGGCTCTGTCTCAAAAAAAAAAAAAAAAGACTCAAAGATGAAGCTTAAGGGTGTGGAAGCAAGGTCATGAAACCTGCTGTGAGACATTCTAGTAAGTTCTTGCAGGTGATAATTGGGAGTTATGTATTCTTCCTGTTAGGCCTAGTGGCCCTAGGCTAAAATAGAAAGGTGTCAGGCCTAGGCTATAATGGAAAAATACCAGTTAACTCCTGGCAAATTTCTGGACTGCAAGCTTTCAAAAACAAAGAAAGAAAGAAAAGAAAAAAAATAATTCTAGTGCACTCCCCAGATAGATGGGAAAGTACTAATTAATTTCTTGCTTCTAGTTACTTCAAATTTCTTGTTTGGCTAACTACCTGGGAAACAGACTGGGAGGTACCAACTGTTCCCAGACTGACTTTTAAACAATATCAGGTGGGGAAAGTATTGAAACTAAGATGTATAGGGGGGAAATGTTTAAATAAACATCTATGATTAACTAACCACAAAATTTTGCTTCTGTACAATGCTTGCTTGCTACCCTACCCAGATGCACCCGGAGAACCTGGGTGCCAACCAGGATGCAGACCAAACCTTAAAAAACCCAACCTTTTAAACACTCAGGGCTGCTCTCATAAACCCCATGTTGGGACCCTGAGGCAGTTGCCGGCTGTCTCTCCAATAAAAAGACTCCTCTTTAAATTTAACTTGTTTAGCCATATGGTCTTTTTGGAACTCCTGGGCACAACATTCCAAGTTCTCTCCAAAGTGTTCATGCTGTTCACAGCTGCATCACCTGGCTCAATGCACAGGAGGTCTAAGTTCAGCTATTAGTGTTATGAGGTGTCTTTTACACTTCATCTTACCCAAAAGACCAAGAATCGATTGTGTGATATATATTTTAAAAGGATGACAGACTCAGTTCACGCCCACTGAAGTCAAAAGTTAAAATAAAGAATTCAAACTTGGAGAGTTATCAAGGGAAAAGATGAATTGGCCAACAATATTAATGACTTTAGGGAGGAAGGTCAGGAAATTTAGGAGCTGCTTTGTTGACCTTTGCCAGCAATGTCTAAATACTGGAGGGGGAAGAGAGAGTGGAGTTGAGGAAAAAAAAAAAAAAAACAAAACATAAAAGCAAGGAAGTGAAATTATGTGGTAAAAATGGTTTTGGAAGTGGCTTGAAAGAGGGACCGGGAAGGCTGCCACCTAGTGTTAATTCAATGTACTGAGAAAAAAATAAAACAAAGCTGCTCTGAATTTTGAAGTGCTGGGAAGGAAAAGAAAGGCCAAAAAAATTAGTTTAGGTCCAACCTAATTTTGGTTTGTTCTTCCTTCTCAGTCTCCAATATACTCCAACACTTCCAGCTCCCAAAATAACCCTCAACTGCACCAAAGCATTCAGTCCTGCCTGAAAGGACTGGCTGAGGTCCTCCAGTAGACGTTTCCATTCATGGCTCAGTATGAACATGAACTTCCAGGTGCCCAAGTCTATTCCTTGTGTTTTTTCTTCATTTTGTTTTCCCAGGTATGATCTATCCTGGATTTAAGTGAAAAAGCGAATTTATCTGGGGCTCTTTTCTCCTCCATGTTGACCATTATCTTGCCCTGTTAAAAAACTGATTTTCAGAAGAGGAGGGGGAAACAAGAGAAGGAGATAGGGTGGAGGGAGGGTAATCGGCAGGACCTCACCTATGGTGCATATTGCAAGGGTACATGTCAAATCTATTAAGAGTAGGGTAGAAATGTCTTAACACAACAATTAAGTAGGTGAGGTGAAGGTTATGTTAACCAGTTTGATGTAAGCATTTCAAATTATATATAAAATCAATACATTGTATCCCATAAATGCATTAATGTACACAGTAATGATTTAATTAAATTTTTTTAAAAGCTTATTTTCACCTGCCTTAAGTCCCTCTTGTTTTTTTTCCTCTTAGAGTTTGACCTTAGGTAAATGAGCTAATTTGTCTGTGCTTCAGTACTCATCTCTATAATAGAATAATACATAGCCCCTAAGGCCTCTATGAGATTTGAATAAAATCAGGTATGGGAAAAGCCATTCTTTATTTATTTGTTTATTTATGTATTTATTTAGTTAGTTTTTTGAGACAGAGTCTCACTATGTCACCCTCAGTAGAGTGCAATGACGTCACAGCTCACAGTAACCTCAATATCTTGGGCTTAAGCAATTCTCTTGCCTCAGCCTTCCAAGTAGCTGGGACTACAGGTACCAGCCACTTTGCCCAGTGATTTTTTGATTGCAGTTGTTCTTGCTGTTTTAGCAGGCCTGGGCTGGACTGGAACCCCCCAGGTTCGGTGTACGTGGCTGGCACCCTACTCACTGAGGTACGGGAGCTGAGCCCAAAAACCTTTTAAATTGAGGAACATCTGAATGCAGATGAATTAATGTAAAACAACTCTTAAGCAAGTGTGGTGTTTCCCACACCTGGAATACAAAAATCCTTCCAAGTCCTACTGCCTTCTCACATATATTTGGGAAAGTACCAAGTCCTAGGGTTGACAAGAAAGCAGAAAGACTTGCAGTTTCCGAATTTATGAAATTGAGGCTTTTGGCCTTAATCAATGATTTATCAAGTCACGTTGAATGATCGGAGAGCCTCACAAAGCCGCTGGCCTCATAGAGTGAGTAGTCTCCAACTCAAGAAGAAGAATAATGACAAACATGAGGTTCAAGGTCAGACTGTCAGAGTCAGAGGCTCACTCTGTAGTCAAACATCTCTGCCTCCAGTGTCTTCAAGTTTACGTGGAAATAAAATAGTACCTACTTCATCATAGGGATTAAATGAGAAACTACCTTGCAGTAGTGCTCAATGAATTAACCAAGTCACGTCTGGGTGCCGGTAACTCAGTGGTTAGGGCACCACCACATGCTTGGGGGCTGATGGGATAGAACAGTATCGGGCCTGCTAAAACAAACAAAATAAAAGAACTAATCAAGTCAGATTTGAAAAGGTGGGTTGGATAAAGTCACAAAGAGGTGTGGCTAGGGAGGGCTGAGTAGGGTGTAGGCAGGGTGGGCTTCTCAGGGTTGTATTTAAGTAATGCCGCTCAGAGCAGTGCTGTGTTGCTCTGAAAGGCTGAAGTAGAGATTGGACGTGCCTTCCAGTGGTGAGTAAGTGCATTTCGTGGTGACCAATGTTTCTTTTGTGGGAGGCTGTCTGCCTGATGTTCTCGTGTTTGGAGAAGTTTGAGTGTTCATCTCCCTCTCTCTCTTTTTTTTTCTGAGATAAGGTTTTCTATGCTGCCTAACCTGTTCTCCCAACTCCTGGGCTTTAGTGATCTTCCCCCCTTTCTCTGTAATTGCGATTAAGGGTGTCCCCCATTGTGCTGGCTTTTTGAGCTATCACTTTTGAAAAGTACAAGCATAAAATAAAAATAATAAAATAAAAGCGCACACTTACTAGATGGGGTCAGCTCATTTAACCAAAAGAATTGTCTATGGTTGCTTTACAGTGGAACTTGGGAATAGTAGAGTCTCCAGTGTTTAAATACTAAGGTGCAGAGGCATGAAAGAATTTTTCTTATTTAGGGATACATATGGGAGTATTTTCAAGTGAAATTACTGCAATTCATGTTAAAATACTGAAGGTGGATTGTTGAGGATTGAAGATTGGTCACGGATTGCTCAGGCCTACCGTTTTGAGGTTGTTATGAGCTATGATGCCATGGCTCACAGGGTGCCAGAGTGAGATTGTCTCAATGAAAAAATATTTAAGACATTCCTTCCCCCCCTTTTTTTTTCTTTTTTTGAGACAGTCTCACTTGTTGCCCCAGGCTAGAGTGCCTTGGGGTCCTAGCTCATAATAACCTCAAACTCTTAGGTTCAAGGGATCCACTTGCCTCAGCCTCTGAGAGGCTAGGACTCCAGGGATGTGCCACAAAGCCTAGTGAATCTATTGGGTTTTTTTTAGTAGAGATGGGGTGTTTCTCTTGCTCAGACTATTCTCAACTCCTGAGCTCAAGTAATCCACTGGCCTCCGCATCCCAGAATGCTAGAAAACTCTCACCAGCTTCTTCTGGCCAAGGATAAGACACGAATATATCCTTTAGAGCTCATTGTGGTGGTTAAATAAATGCTCATTTTTCAATGAAAGAAATTGTCCTTGGGCCATAAGGCAGAATTCAGTGTGCCTGTGTTTCCGGGAGATTTGATGTGAGGGGTGGACATTTTTAATTTAAATTTAACTCCTAAGACTGGGTGGAATGCTGACTGATTATTTATTTGCTATATTTTTCTGTGCTTCTCCTTCCTCCATGTTGGTTGTTTAGGATCCATTTTGACCAGGTTAGGTATATCTGAGCATTTCTCCCTGGTCCTGAGCTAATGTGAACAGAGATTCAGACGGGCCAGACAATAGCCTGACCAAGCGTCATTGTGGTCAGCCTCTCTCTCTTAGAACTATTTAGCTGCCACCTTTGGGCTTGGGTTAGGGGGTCTGGAAAACCCAATAATTAAGGGGGTGGTGTTCTTATACTCTATCACAGTAGTTCTCAATGTGTGGGTCGCGACCCCCTTGGGGGTCGAACGACTCTTTCATAGGCATTGCCTAAATACATCCTCCATATCAGATATTTACATTACCATTCATAACAGTAGCACAATTACAGTTCTGAAGTAGCAATGAAAATAATTTTAAGATTGGGGGTCAGCACAATATGAGGAACTGTATTAAGGGGTCAACAGCATTAGGAAGGTTGAGAACCACGGGTCTATCAGTGTAGGTTTCTCATCCTTTCTTATAAAGCCTTGAATCCCATCAAAGGAGCCCCCAACATCATGATCTCATCTGACCCTAATTATCGCCCAAAGGCCCCACCTCCAAATGCCATCAACATAGGAATTCAGGAATTAAGTTTCCGACAGTTGAATTTTAGGACACATTCAAACAAGCAGAAATCACCTAGGTCTGCTGTTCATATGTGAGGCAATTACTTGATAAACTTCTGTTCTATGGAAATCAATCCTTTTATGCTTTCTATGTCCTGGTTATTTTTGGTAACTGTATTCACCTAAAACATGATTTTCCTTTCCTCTAGGTTTTCAAATGCATGGAGATTGCAAAAGAATCTCTCCTGGTTTTTAAAATCTCATCCATCAGAGCGCTTGAGGCTGGAGGCTGTGGCATCTGCAGGTTGGAAGCTTGAGTTTGGAGCTCCAGCCTGGATTATCGAGGTTGTTTGCAATGACTACCTGAAGAAGAAGGTCCATGTTCAATGCAACACTGATGACACCATTGGGGACCTTAGGAAGCTGACTGAAGCCCAAACCGTCACCTGTTGGAACAGATTGTCCTGAAATTGTGGTACACAAATTTTAGGACCACGTGTGTCTAGGGGACTATGAAATCCTTGGTGGGATGAACTTGGAGCTTTATTACCAATAGAGCAGACTTCCTTCCCCTAGTCTACCATACTTTCCTCCCACGCTGGTCTGGAGGCTTGTTTTTAAAAACCCACATTAGAAAAGAGTCACTAATAGCCAGGAGACAATATGCCTAAGTTTTACTGTGACTACTGTGATACGTACCTCACCCATGATTCTCCATCTGTGAGAAAGACTCACTGCAGTGGGAGGAAACACATCGAGAATGTGAGGGACTACTATCAGAAATGGCTGGAAGAGCAGGCCCAGAGCCTGATTGACAAAACAACAGCTGCATTTCAACAAAGAAAAATATCTCCTACTCCATTCTCTGGTCTTCCTCCTGCAGGGCCGATGATTCCACCTCCCCGCTATGTTCCGGGTCCTCCTCATCCTGGTATGATGCCAGCACCCCGTATGTGGGGCCCTCCCATGATGCCGACGATGGGTCCTCAGGCAATGATTCCACCTCCCCCCTATGTTCCGGGTCCTCCTCATCCTGGTATGATGCCAGCACCCCGTATGTGGGGCCCTCCCATGATGCCGATGATGGGTCCTCCTCCTGGGATGATGCCAGTGGGACCTGCTCCTGGAATGATGCCCACTCAATGATGAGACCCTCCCCCTGGTCCCATGTTGGTGCCCACTGGTCCTGGAATGACTTGACCCAACAGATAAGGGTAGAGAGGAGTTTTCTTTATGTCAGTTTCATATTACTTGTTCTGTTTCACCAGGAGATCTTGATGCTGTGACTTTGGGGATTTTTGTTTTTGTTTGCAGTTTTTGGCTGGGGCTGGGTTTGAGCCCACCACGTCCGGCATACAGGGCCAGCACCCTACCCCTTTGAGGGTGCCGCCCTGTGTGTTTTCTTAATAGCATTGTAAGGAAGACTTGCTCCTCCTTCCTATAAAAGACAGAATAGTTTTGAAGGGAAGAAGTAAACCAAAAAAAGGGCAGTTTTTATTTGTATTATGAAATGTGAAAATAAAACTGTTAAGTATTTTAGTTAAAAAATAAAATAAAATAAAATACAACCAAAACTCATTTTAATGTGGAAGTCACGGGAAGTGAGGCTGTGCAAGTAGTGAAACCTGCTGGGTGGGAGCCTGCTGGGTGCTGTAGGCTGGTGAGCTGATGGGGTTGCAGAAGAGGAGGAAGACCCTCCTTTTGAAGAAGAAAATGAAGAAATTAGAGGATGTGCAGAAGGTGGACAGGGTAAAAGACAGAGACATTTTTCTGAAGAATTGAGATGTATGATATATGGCTTTGGAGATGAAAAGACTCCTTATACTAAGTCAGTAGAGCTTCTTGAAGAATATCTCCTCTTTAATATCTACTGTGATAGAGTTCATCACTGACATGACTCACAAGGCCATGTCTATTGGCAGACAAGGTTGAGTACAAGTTGAAGGTATCATCTTCTTGATTCAAAAGGATCCCAGAAAGTTTGCTAGGGTTAAAGACTTGTTTACTATGAATGAAGAATTGAAATGGGCTAGAAAAGCATTTGATGAAGCCAACTATGGATTTTGACATTTTTTCTAGTTTCTGAAATTCCATTATGTTCTAGGAAAACCAT
Organism: Galago senegalensis; assembly: GCA_963575145.1. Lineage (NCBI taxonomy): Eukaryota > Metazoa > Chordata > Mammalia > Primates > Galagidae > Galago > Galago senegalensis. The sequence continues at coordinate 7,056 of CAUYTI010119645.1, forward strand.
ATGTAAGAATCGTTATATTTTCTACAGTAAGATCCACATATCTACCTATGTAATGAAAGGTAGAGAAATCAAGTTTTCTGCCTTTATTTTCATGGCTTTGACTTTTATAGTGACATTGGAATAATTGCCTGCCTTTATATGACCATACTTGAATTAGTTACTGAGTTTCAATGACCACAGATAAGTTAAAGCACCTTTCATACCATGCAGTTTTCTTCCTGTTAACCAGGGGTGAAATATTAATAGTGTTCATATGTTAAGCATATTTGAGCCATTGTGAGCTGTGCATTAGCTGCTTAATATGTAAAACCTAAATGGCATCTTTGAAAGCTGAAATATGTGCTTTATGTATTCTGATGTTTTTATATTAAAGTAGTCTGAGATTACAGAGATTTAATTTAAAGTGATAATATAGGAAAAGACGATTTTTTTGGTATAGATGTTTATCTGTTTTAATAGCTGATTTCTTTTTCTTTTCTTTTTCTTTCTTTTTTTTTTTTTTTGCAGTTTTTGTCGAGGGCAGGGTTTGAACTCCCCAACCTCTGGTGTATGGGGCCAGCCGCCTACTCCTTTGAGCCACAGGCACCACCATGGATGATTTCTTTTAATATTCTTTTCTTCTGATAATGAGAATTATTTTATTTTATTGGAGAAACAAAGGTTCATGTGAATCTTCCACGTTGGAAAAACTTTTTATAATCCCCCCAAAGTCTTTTTTGACTATTTGTTAAGTTTTGGGAGAAGCTTCTTAATGTTTCTAGTGGTAAGAATGGCATTGCCTAAAAATGGAATGGCATTGATGGCAAGATATGCATTTAGGGTAATGTTTTATTAGCATATTTGTAAGTACTTATTCATTGTGGAAACATATACTAGATGAAAACCCTGTGTGTCTGTGGAAGTCACTTTTTTTTTTTTAGTTTTCTTATACAATGTCTTTTACCTTGTTATATGTATATATATCTATTTTTATGGGAGGGGGTATCTAAGGTGTTTAATAGAAAACTGGCATCCCAAATAATGAAGTGTTCTATTTAGTTTCTACAACAGTTATTCCTAGGCCTTAGTCATTACATTTTCATTTAAGGCATTATTTTACTTTCATGACTACAAAATGAGACACTCGTACAAAATAGACAGGAATGAAAACATATATACTGTCTTATCTTTATGTTATATTAATGCCAGAGACATTGTCAGGGATTATTTAGGAGAACCCCTTACTAATGATGGCTATTTTTAAAAAATGCCACAGGGTAGTAATAGGCCAAAAAGAAAACATCTGATTGAGGGGCAAATTAAATAGGTAAATTCAGACACTTAAACCAATGCAGTTAGAGCATCACCACGAATGAGGCTTTTACTTTTTTTTTATTTTTTATTTTTGTTTTTAGCAGTTTTTGGCCAGGACTGGGTTTGAACCCACCACCTCCAGCAAATGGGGCCTACTCCTTTGAGCCACAGGCACCGCCAGAATGAGGCTTTTAATAATACTTTAGTGGTAAGACATTTTAGTATTGTTTTCTCTGGATGACTGAATAATTAACATTCTAAAAGAATATTTTAAACATAATATTTTAATTTCACAATGTAAAAAATTGTTCACAGTAAGTAAAGAGCTTAAAATATTCAATCTTGAATGCCTTGTTATATATTTATGTTGCATTCAGAGTAAATAAAAATGAAACAAAAATCTCTTTAAGTGGCTCAGAAAAGGTCCATGTGAAAGAAAAATATTGGGTAAAATTTTAACAATAGAGACTTAGGATTTAGAGGGATGGATTTGGGTTACAGTCCCATGGAAAGCCTTCCTATGAAAATCCATATATGGGTTTTGTACATACATTATCAAATTGTTATTGAATTTAGGTTGAAATAAGGATTAAAATTGCATTAAAATAGATCCCTGAATATTCCTCTTTATGAAACTTGACTTTTTGTGTGCCACTTAAAAATGTTACCTATAAATCAGTATTTGGGAAAATTTTTCCTTTTTAACCTGTTAATGTTAAGGAATAAAGTATAAAATATTAAAAAAAAACTCTCACGTTAATATAAACTTAAATATTGCAAAAAAAGTCTCAGTCAACAAACATTTCCTCTTTCGTTTCTTTTGTATTTATACATTTTCTACTTACATTAATTTTAAAACTATGGCTAAAACATGAAATTTGCCATTAAAACTCCCTTTAAGTGTATAGGCTAGTAATTTCTCTCCTTGATAAAATCAGTTAGTAGTTTGTCTAATTCACTTAATCAAATCAGGATTTTGATTTATTTACAGATTGTTTTTAAGTCTGTGACTGGCTAGGAACAGTGACTCCCACCTGTGAGCCTCCCACTCTGGGAGGCCAAGACGATTGACTGCTTGATCTCTGGAGTTTGAGAGTAGCCTGAGCAAGAGCGAGACTCCATCTCTACTGAAAGTAGAAACAGGCCCACATGTGCAGTTTTGGGATTCTGTAATGTGGGCTAATCTTACTGGGGTTAGTGATATCTCAAAGTGGTTTTGATTTATATTTCTCTGATGATTAAAGATGAGGAGCATTTTTTCATGCGTTTGTAGGCCCTGTGCCTGTCATCATTAGAGACGTTTCTGTTCAGGTCTCTTGCTGACAAAGAAATGGGGTTCTTTGTTATTGATGAGCTTGAGATCCCTGTGGATTTTAGTTATCAGACCTTTGTCAGAAAAATAACCTGTAAAAATCTTCTCCCATTCAGAAGGCTGTCTGTTTGCTTTACTTACAATGCCCATAGCTGTGCAGAAGTTTTTAGCTTGATGAGAGCCCAGTAATATATTTTTGGTGTTGCTTCAATTTCCAGGGGGGTCTTCATAAAATATTTTCCCATCCCACTATCATCAAACATTTTCCTGCACTCTCTTGTAGTTTTTTTTGAGACAGAGTCTCAAGCTGCTGCACCAGGTAGAGTGCTATGGTATCATTCATCACTTTCAACTCAGGCTCAAGGAATCCTCTTGCCTTGGTTTATTTATTTATTTAATTCATTTTTTAGTATAGATGAGGGTCTCACTTTTGCTCAGGCTGGTATTGAACAGGTGAGATCAAGCAATCCACCTGCCTTGTCCACATGCCTAGAGTGCTAGGATTATAGGTGTGAGCCACCACACCCAGCCTCTTCTAGTATTTTGACAGTTTCTTGTCTTAAGTTTCAATCTTTTATCCAGTGAGAATCAATTTTTATTAGTGAAAAAAGGTGCAGGTCCAGGTTCAGTCTTCTACAGGTTGCTAGCCAGTTCACCCAGCACCATTTGTTAAATAGGGAATCCTTCCCTAATGTATGTTTTTGTTAGGCTTATCAAGGACCAAATAATATGTGCTTAGAGCAAGAGGAGGGAGAAATGAGGGGCAGGGAGGGCGAGTGGAAGGAGGGTATTTGGTGGGATCTTACCTAATGCACACAATGTGAGGGTACATTTCAGAACAATTAAGTATATTATAAATGTTTTACCACAAAAATAAGTAAGGTGATGGTTATAGTAATGAGTTTGATTTAAACATTCCACATTGTATATCAAATCATCACATTGTACCCTATAAATGTATACAGTTATGATTTAATAAAAATTAAGTTTGAACAAAATAAAAGTAGAAACAAATTATCCAGGCAAGGCGTGGTGACAGGATCCTGCAGTCTCAGTTATGGCAGAGGCTGACATAGGAGGATCACTTGAACTCAGGACTTTGAGTATGCTGTGAGCTAATCTGATCCCCCTAGAATTCTAGCCTGGGTCAGCAGAGTGAGACTTTGTCTTTTAAAAACATTAACAACAAAATCTGTGACCTGACCTAATCATTTTAATCTAAGCCAAGCAATTTAAACACATCAAGTGGTCACTTTCAGTCCCTTTGAAATGTTTAGTAACCTTTGATTGGAATATCAAAGATCAGTATCCTCTGGAATACTGCTGAGGAAGGACACAGGACGAGCATTTTCTCAATATACATTGAAACATTTTTTGATTCTTCATGGACAATTTGGCTCAATAGAACATCTTTAGGTCACATTGTTTTCTTACTTTTTGGTTTTTTTGAGACTAAAATTCACTCTGTCACGCTCGGTAGAGTGGAGTGGCATCACAGCTCACAGCAACCTCCAGGTCTTGGGCTTAGGCAATTCTCTTGCCTCAACCTCCCGAGTAGCTGGGACTAGAAGTTTCCTGCCATGAGCCTGGATATTTCTTGTTACAGTTTGGCCAGGGCCTGGTTCAAACCTGACACCCTCTGTTTATGGGGCCGGCGCCCTACTCACTGAGCAACAGGCACTGCCCTGTTTTCTTACATTTTTAAATTGTTCTTATATTGCCTTTTTGATCTCCAATCAAATGTCCTTCTCATTATAAATCTTCACGATTTGCCTACGGACTCAGAGGAATTTTTACTTTAATTTATAATAACTTGTGTTTTATTCTAGAGCTGTTATAAAAAAAATCTCCCAGGATAGCGAACCCAAGAAGGTGAATCCTTTAACTAAGGTGAAGCTGATCAATAAGCTGAATGAGTGGAGGTACAGCTTGGGTGGCATATCAGGTGTCCTGGGACTGTGTACAAGGACAGGCCTAGATCTTCTTGAGAGGGCTTCCTGTGAACTGACCGAAAGGGACATTATCTGTATGTTGTCACAATACCAGGTGACTATTAACATTTATCTCATCTGGGACAAGAAGACTGGGAAATCCAAAGGATTCTGTTTCCTCTGCTATGAAGACCAGAGAAGCACAATTCTTGCCATTGACAATTTCAGTGGAATCAAGATCAATGGGCAACTATCTGAGTGGGTCAGGTGTCTCACTATCAGGCTCCTAAGGACTCAGAGGATGGGGATGAGGTGACCAGAGAGCTCCAGGAGAAGGGTTGTGGGGCTCACACCCTCTCACCAAGTTCTTCTGAGGACTCTGAAGATGAAAAACCCACAGACAAGCACAGAAAAGAAAAAGAGGAAAAGGAAAGAAAAGGACAGACTGGGGAG
>CAUYTI010119646.1:0-15538 GCA_963575145.1 Galago senegalensis
TCCCCCTGGGTAGAGTGCCAAGGCATCATGCTCACAGCAACCTCCAACTCCTGGGCTCAAGTGAGTCTCCTGCCTCAGCCTCCCAAGTAGCTGGGACTACAGGCACCCGCCACAACGCCTGGCCATTTTTTGGTTGCAGCCGTCACTGTTGTTTGGCGGGCCCGGGCTGGGGATTTGAACCCGCCACCTTAGGTGTATGTGGCTGGCGCCTTAGCCGCTTGAGCCACAGGCGCTAAGCCTCTCTAACTTATTTTAAGAGTACAATAGATGATACATATAGCATATAAAATATGTTAAGGGACTACACACATTATACCTGGCAAGGCTTCCTCTTAACAGCAGGCTATTGGTAGTTAAAGGAGTCTAAATGGATTTTTTGACTGTTTATGAGGTCAGTACCCCGACCCCCACATTGCTCAAGGGTCCACTTTACATGTTAACTATCAATATTAACATTAGGCATTAGAGGTCTTACTGCTATATACTTTCTTTATAGTCAAAAGTCTACTCTCTCAATTCTAACTTATGTGAATGGATCAGAATTAAGGTAATAAGTGGTTGAGAAGAATTACAGAGGGAAAATCTGTAGGCATTTTAATTTGTATCTATCTTCTAAGATATTAGGTATATTTAAAAATATAATTATAATAAATATAAATCAGGCTTTACCAGTACACTATATATGTAACATGGTATATATATATATATATATATATATATATATATATACACATACACTATTTATAGTATTACTGTATATGACATATAAGCATACACATATAACTATAGTGTTAACTTTATAGGAGGCAAGCATAATTAAGTCTAAAGCCTAAATTTTCCTTGCCAAAATAATATACCTATGAGAACCTCAGCTTTTCAGAAGATAAATTTGATGGAAAGGCACCTTGTTCATTCACTTAATGAATATTTACTGCCTATCTTCCATGTCCTAGGCACTAGACACTAGGAAAAGGTCAATAAGTTATAACATCACTATCAAGATTAAAATGCCCCATGTATTAGGAAAACAGAAGAAACACCCACAGACACACAAGATACGTATCTGTCTGGGTATTTGTATATAAAATTATCATGGTCTGTACTATGAAGAAAAATAACAGTTGGCTTGGACAGTGTTCCAACACCAATCTAACAAAAATACATAATTTAGCTTGATGAGCTATAACAGTTTTTATCCCACTTTGTGGTAAAACAGTTTATTTCTCTGCCTCTAAGCATCCTGAAGGAAGGGACTGTGTATTGTTTTACCAGTTTATATTCGTTCCACAGCACGGCATTTTGGACCTCTATTATCTTTCAATGAGTGCATAAACTAATCTTGGAAAGTAAACCGAGAACACATAACGGCAGTGATTCGTGAAACATCTATTTACGGAAGACAATGTTAAGTTCTGTGCTGGGTCTTGAAGATTCAAACGATATGCTACAGTGGAATCGCAGAAACCAGATGACAAAAAGTTGTTATTCTGAAGTATTACCTGAATTTTTACAAAAATGCATGCAGTGTTTTCCATTTTAAAAACAAGCTTTGCTATCATTTCCAAGTCAATGGTAAAGTACTTTTTAATCTTATCTAAACATGAATAAGTAAAAATATGAGACAAAATAAAATACACAGAAAAATAATTATCATTTTCTCAAAAGCAAAGCAAGCTTTCAATAACAAAAAGAAATATAGAGAGCAAACATCCATTTGGGAATATAATATAAATGGTAGCACAAAAAAGCATTCTGCATTCAATTTGATAACCAAATGGACTAAAGGAGCTTTTAATAATTCATGGGCTATATGCACGTTAGAAAAACATGTTAAGTTCTTAAAAGCATTTATTTAGATTTTTTTGTAATTGCCTGGAGGGACAGCCAGAGACGTTGAATCAGAGATTGCATAGATGGCCTGAAGCACAAGGAACAGACAGATTCTGGGGAAGTTAACCAACAGAAGCAAAAATATGACGGAGGGGATGGAATTTAGACTTTTGAGTGAACATACATAAGATAAGAGAAAATAAAAGACTTGTAAATCCAAAGCCACTTGTGATTCAAAAGGTCATTTTCGGCTGTTTGATCTGAATCACCTGAGGTGCTTGTTAAAAATGATAGATTCTTGGGCTCCAGCCCATAATTACTGAATCAAAATAGCTGGTGATGGCCTCCAGGAATCTGCATTTTAACACAGTCGTGAAATATACTTAAGCCCTTTAATATTTATCCTGAATGTATCTCTGTTCCAAAATATCCACACGTTATATTTTTCTACAGAAGTCATAAATTCCTGATAGAGTAAGCTGTAGTTTCTTCCCTCAACTTGCAAAACAATCTTTATTCTCTTTGCTCTTTTTATACATTACATCTTTCATTACAATTTCAATGGTATGATCTGTGTGGATATTTCTCTCTTAATTTTCACATAATTTGTAAGACTATTGAGTCCATTGATACTACGTTGTTAGTATGTGCATATTCCACACAAAGAACAAGGACTTTCATGTATAAATCCTTAAATAACTATGAGTTGAATTGAATGACATTAGCAACGTACAGGATGATGATTATATGGGTAAAAACACTATGTTGAGGCTCAGCACTCATAGCTTACTGGTTAGGGCATCAGCCACATACTCTAGGGCAGGCCAGCCCAGGCCTGCTAAACAACAATGACAACTACACAAAAAGTTAGCTGGCATTGAGGTGGGCACCTATAGTCCCAGCTACTTGGGAGGCTGAGGCAAGAGAATCGCTTAAGCCCAAGAGTTTGAGGTTGCTGTGAGCTGTGATGCCGTACTACTCTATCAAGGATGACACAGTGAGACAGTGTCTCAAAAAAAAAAAAAATGTTGAATGGACTATTTGATTTCTGTGTAGTTTTTAAATTGTTAAAATCAATTTTGAGGATTATTATTACTCAATCCATTTTATGTCAGAGGAAAAAAACACAGCAGGCTGACAGTTAAACTTACTGGACTATTGTTTTTCTGAGGATAAAAAAACAGAATCAATAAGTTTGTTTCTGATATGTATTAATACATAAATGCACCAAGTCCTAAAAGCTCTTTATTTCTTTGGAAAGTGTCATTTGAGATTGCTTATATCAAAATCTGCACACATTTGAATGTCAGTTGTTCAAATATTTGCCCATCCTAATATTTGAGAATTTCTAAGGCTGATTAAAAACCGTACCAGTTATTGAATACGATGTAACAGTTATAATTTTGTCTCTGATATCACTCTCCTATAGTAGTTTGATGTGCAAAAATTAGCTTACCTTATTAAAAAAAACCTATAAATATAAATAAAGTCAAGACTAAGAGTAAAACTCTTTCTCTCTAGAACAACAAAATAGTTCAATGTTTCATATGGAACCAGAGAAAAACCCCAATAGCCAACACAGTTCTATGAAATCATCACAAATCTGATAGCATCACTGTACCAGAGTTCTTGTTATACTACAAGTTTATAGTGATCAAAACAACATGATAATGGCATAAAAACAGAGCCATAGATCTATGGAACAGAACCGAGAATCTAGAGATAAATCAGCTCTATATGGCCATCTGATCTTAGACAAGGCAAATAAAAGCATATATACTGGAGAAAAGAATCCCTATTCCATAAATTGTGCTGGGAAAACTGACTAGCCACATGCAAGAAACCGAAGCTGGGCCTGTACCTCTTACCACTAAAAAAAAATTAACTCACAACAGATAAAAGGTTTAATTCTAAGACATAAAACTTTATCGTAGCCCTACAAGGAAGTGTGAGAAAACTCTTAACCTCATCAGCCTAGGGATCATGAAGAAGAACCCACTGGCAAGGGCAGCAACAATTCAAATAAATAAATGGGACCTGATCAAATTAAAAAGTTCCTCCTTCACTAAGGACATGATCAACAAAGCAAAGAGATAATCTTTAGAATGGGAGAAAATATTTACATGTTATGAATCTGGGCCAATGACCAGAATCCACAAAGAACTCAAGAAAATCAACAAGAAAAGATTAAACACCCCCATTAAAAACTGGGCAAGAGACATCCACAGAAACTTTTCCCATGAGGACAGATGAATGGCTAGTAAGCACATGAAAACATGCCCATCATCCCTAATCATCTGAGAAATGCAAACCTCTCTGAGATATTACCCAACCCCAGAGAGAATGATAGGAGTTAGAAGGGACTAGGTAATGGGCACAAAGAGAACCACCCATGTAGCCTAGGTCACTGGTTGTTCCTAGGCAGGGTAATGCAAGGGGAGGGACTTCCCCTGGGGCTTGTGCAGAAAAAGCTTGTCAGCACACAAAAAAGGGCCAATCAGCAGAGGCTAGTCAGTTAAGATTTAAAGAAACTAACCATATTAAACCAGCTAGGTCTAAAGGATGCAACTAGTGTTTGCCAGTAGGTCTGAGTGGGCAGACAAGGCATAAAAGCCTGAACCTGAACCCAAATGAGTTACAAGGACAACCCATTTGGGTCCCCTTCCATTATGTTGGAAGCTTTCCTATCTTCTAATAAACTATTGCTCTATTGCTTCTGCTTGTCTGTGGTCCATGAATTCATTTCTCAATTCTTGAAACCAAGAACCTGACCAGGAAGAGAAAAATCCAGTATGGAGAATGGCCCACATCACCAGGTCCCAAAGCAACAGAGGCTGGAACAGGTGTGAAGAGAAGGGAACACATCTGCTGTGGCAGGGACAGCAATCTAGCTCAGCCCGTATGGACAGAAGCGTGGAGAATCCTCAAAGAACTAAAAGTAAACCTCCCATTTGATCCTGTAATCTGATTACTAGGTATCTACCCCAAACAAAAAAAGACATTTCACCATAAGTGCATTTGCATGCAAATATTTATAGCAGCTTAATTCACAGTCACAAAGATGTGGAAACAACCCAAGTGCCCTTCAATACATGAACATATTAATAAATTATGATGCACGTATACATGGAATACCATTTAGCTATAAAAAAGACAGAGATTTGGATCTTTTGCAACAACATGAATGGTTTTAGAAACTATTTTCTTAAGCAAAGTATCTCAGGAATGGAAAGATAAGCTTCACACATACTCAGCGCCTATTTGAAATGAATGGATTAACAAATATGGGCTCACCTGAAAGAAAAACTAAATAAAATTCATATGGGGGAGAGGAGGAAGAGGTTGGGGAAGCTCCCATCTAACAAGTACATTGCACGGGTATATGACACAATTCCTGGGTGAACGACACAGACTTTAACCTTCTAAAAGCAGTGTATTAACCTAATTGTGTCTACCCTCTTATGTATATTAATCTGAAATGGAAAAAGTAAAAACTATTCACAAGAAAGACAGACCTCTGGTGTTTGGGTGTTATATGTATTTATTATATGTGATATGCCAACATCTATTAGGACATTTTTTTTGCCTTTTAAAATGTTTTCTTATTTTTCTATTGTAAATACAACCTCTCCCATATATATCATATTCACACGAAGTTAGCCTTCCAAAAATAAATAAATAAAACCCTGAAGACTGATCATCAGCACGTGGCCATTTATAGGCAGTCCCTGAGTTACAAACACCTGACTTACATACAACTCGTACTTACGAATGGGGCTATTACAAGAAATAGGTAAATGTACCTGGTCTAACTCACATATGAATTCAACATAAGAACAAACCTATAGAACCTAGCTTGTTCATAACCCGGGGACTGCCTATAGTGCAAATATGGTTTAACTCAAGTTGATGTTCCACATACATGAAAGGCTATCAGAACCACAAGGCCTCTGGTTCAATTCTGTAAGTGCCTTTTGCTGTATGAGCTAAACCTTCTAAAAATTCCTCCTTTTTATTTTCCTATTTTATACATTTTCTCTTTGATAAGTAAAACATTATCATTTCATAATACTTATACTGAAAATACATTATGTGTTAAAATATCCATCTAAATATACCTAAATATGGGACTAAAAACTTGGGATATACTTTTATTTGATCAGAACTTTTTTAATCTGATAAAACATTGCATACTATAAGTGATATTGACAGAGAAATAGCTGCATTAAGTTCAAGAAATTAGTTCAAGGGAGAATATTTCCCTGTCCTCATATTTATGAAATGAGTTCATTATTATGTTACACGTGCATTTTTAAGTTTAAAGACGATGAACTAAGAATACATTGATTTCTGGAAACTAAGTGATAAAAGAAGCCATCAAATTGGACACATATTTCTTTTCTTTTTTTTTTACCATTTCTTGGCAAGGATTCCCTAATCAGTATGTGATAAATATAAAATTAAGCATCTTCAAAGTGCCATGGCTCATACTGTTACAGCACTGGCCTATTTTATAATACAAAGCCCTAGTTGTAGCATAACCATGGTCTTAGATGTTTGAGCTGCTAGATACCATAAGGTGGCTTATAAACAAGATACTATAAGGGAGCTTATAAACAACAGAAATTTATTTCTCACTTTTCTGGAGACTGGAAAGTCCTACATTAAGTTTCCAGCAAATTGAGGGCCTATGGCTGACTTTTCACTGTAACCTTATATGACAGAGGGGTGAGAGGTTTCCCTCTGAATATGGGCACTAAATTCATTTATGAGGACTCAGCACCTATGACTCCCCACATCCCCTACATTCTCCATCTCCCACTACTATTACCTTGGGTGAAGATTTCAACATATGAACTTTGAAAGGACAAAAATTTGGATCATAGCAGCCTTCTTTATCAACTGGTATTTAATATATATTATGAAATCTATCTCCACTTAAGCAAAGGCAAAAGAAACTTATGTTTGTCATTAATATACAGTCATATTTTATTTTCTTGTGCTTTGTAGATTTTTATGAATTTAGGTTTGTGCACTCTTGCATTAAACAAGTCTGTTTTTTCAACATCATCTGCCTGCCTTGTTTCTCTGCATCACATTTTGGTAATTCTAAGAAGATTTAAACTCTTCCACTATTATTATATGTGTCATGGTGACCGGTAATCAGCGATCTTTGACATTACTATTATAACTGTTTGGGGACACCAAGCCCATATGAAACAGTAAACTGACTAGGTAAGTGTTCTGTGCGTTCTGACTGCTCCACTGATTGGCCATTTCCTTTCTCTCTCCCTCCCCTTGAGCTTCCTTATTCCTAAGACACAACAATATTGAACTCAGGCCAATTATAACTTTATCATGGCTCTACATGTTTAAGTAAAAGGAAGTCACGCATCTCTTCCTTTTAATCAAAAGCTGGGAATGAAGAAGGCACGTCAAAGCTGGGATAGGTTAAAAGCTACGCCTCTTGCACTGAACAGTAAGTCAGTTTGTGAATGCAAAAAAAAAAGTACATTTAAAGGAATTAAAAATGCTACACCACTGCATACACAAATCATAAGAAAGGAAAACAGCCTTAACGTGATGTGGACAAAGAGCAATATTCTGGAGAGAGGATCTAAGCAGGGATTCCATCCCCTTTAATCCTAATCCAGGGGAAGAGCCTAACTCTCTTCAGTTCTGGGAAGGCTGAGAGACAGAGGTAGCTGCAGAAGAGAAGTTTGGAACTAGGTAATGTTGGTTAATGAGATTCCAGAAAGGCGCCTTCTCTGTCACATATAAACGCAAGGTGAAGCACAAGCCTAATGCAAAAGCTGCAACAGGTTATCCAGAAGTCCAGCGAAGGTCACTGATGAAGACAGCTACTCTAACAACGTACATTCACTGTAGATAAGACAGCCATAAAGAGGAAGAAGATGCCATGTGGGACTCATAGCTAGAGAGGAGAAGCCAATGTCTGTTTTCAAAGAATCTGAGGGCAGGCTGACTCTTATTAGGGATTGATTCTGCAGGTGACTTTACACTGAAGCCAGTGCTCACTTATCATTCTGAAAATACTAAGGCCCTGAATACACTAAGCCCCCAAATGTATTAACACCTGTACTTTGTGAGGAGAACAACAAAGCCTGAATAATGGCACATCTGTTTATATATATATTCAATATTTTATAACTGAATATTTTAAGCCCACTGTTGAGAGGTGCTGCTAAGAAAAAGATTTCTTTCAAAAAATTATTACTGGCTGACAATGCACTAGCTCCCCCACAAGTGTGTAGAAAATGTACAAGAAGATTAAGGTTATTTTTTTGCCTGCTAACACAACATCCATTCTGCAGGTTATGGACCGAGGAGTAATTTTGACTTTTAAGTTTTATTACTTAATTTTTTTTTAATGCCATAGCTGCGACAGATAGTGATTTCTTTGATGGATCCAGGAAAAGTGAAGAAAAACCTCTGGAAAGGATCACTCGTTCTAGCTAGACGTGTTTAGGAACCTTCAGGTTATGTGGGAGAAGGTTAAAATATCAACATTAACAAGACTTTGGAAAAAGTTAATTCGAACCTTTATAAATGACTTTGAGGGGTTCAAGATTTCACTGAAGGAAGTAACTACAGAAGTGGTAGCAACAGCCAAAGAACCAGCATTAGAAGTCGAGCCTCAAGGTGTGACTGAGTTACTACAGTCTCGTAATGAAATTTGAGCAGATGAGGAGTTGCTTTTTATGGATAAGTAAAGTCATCTCTTGAGAGGGAATCTACCCCTGATGAAGATCCTCTGAGCCTTGTTGAAATGACAACAGAGGATTTAAAGTACTACATAAACTTACTTTAAAGCAATATCAGAGTCTTAGAGGATTGACTTCAACCTTGAAAAAAACGTCTGCAGATAAAAGGCTGTCAAACAGCGTCACATGCTAATGAGAAATCTTTTCTGAAAGAGTCAATCTGTGTAGAAAACTTTATTCTTTTCTTATGAAATTGTCACAGCTGCACCAACCTTCAGCCACTACCACCTGATCAGTTAGCAGCCATCAATAGTAAAGCACGAGCCTCCACCAAATAAGAAAAGTCTGACTCAAAAGTATCCTCAGATAAGTGTTAGCATGTTTTAGCAGTAAAGTATTCTAAATTAAGATGTGCATGTTTTTATACATAATGCTATTTTACATTTTATAGACTACAATAGAAACACAACTTTTATGTGCACTGGGAAAAAAAAGTAGTGTCCCTTGCTTTATTGGGGTATTCACTTCATTGTCTGAAACCAAACCCACAATATCTCTGAGGTATGCGGGTACTTCAATAATTGTATGAAATTGCAAATGTGAACTCAAAACAAGTTGAAAACAGATTTTTCCAACACGGAATTAAACTATATTACTCTACTAGTTAATTAACTATATGATTGTATCAGTCATTTGCATAAGTCTCAAGATCATAGTAAACTTGACCGGGGTGACCCAGATAGAGCTACGTGGCTCTGTTTCCTATTGAAGAGAAGAGGAGCCACAGTGACATTTCTAATGACATTTAGAAGAGTGATTTTAATTGGAGATATGTTATTACACTGCGCACTACATTTCTTTGTCTTTGGGGGCTAAGGGCTTAGAAGAAGAGTTCTTAAGTAAGGGGCATCTCTCTGAACTTTGCCTGGAGAAGACTAAAGTGAAGTCGTTTTCTTCAATAGAGTAAATCTAAGGTCCCAGGACAACACTTATGGAAAGTCATCTTCACTGTGAAGAAATCTATCTCCAGCATTTGGGATTAAAAAATATAGCTTCACCACCCATTGTCATGTCATGGTGAGAACAAGAGTGAAAAGCAGGAAAGCAAATTTGAATTAGGGAATATGGACGGGGAGAGATCCAAGCCAAACCCAGTGTAGATGGACAAAGAGATTCAAAATCCTAGATGCTAAGATTTCGATTCCATGCGGGTGAGGTGGAGCTCCCTGGCAATGCTGGTGCAGCATCTTATGATTTTATCATTAAAGAAAAGACTAGAAATAAAATGAGAGCAGTGAATCCTCCATAATTCAGACATAAAATACAAGCCACCAGGGAGTGGAGGGGAGAGCAAAGAAATCAGATAAAGATGAGAAAACAGTAATCTGGAAGGAACTTAAGGACAGAGGCTGGCTCCAGCTGTAATCTTTTTTTTCTTTTTTGGTAGTTTTTGGCCGGGGCTGGGTTTGAACCCACCACCTCCAGTGTATGGGGCTAGCACCCTACTCCTTTGAGCCACAGGCGCTGCCCTCCAGTTATAACCTTTTCAGTTTTTTCAAGGGCAGCTAGAGCAGAGCCTATACCTTGAAAACATTTGATTAAAGTGGAACGAGAGAAAGTAATGATAAGATATTGACAGGTAGATCAGGGGGAATCAGTTCATGCCTATAATGGAGTGATTAAGGGGGATAATGAAACAGCATAATCTATGAAGATCAAAAATGTGTTAACTGAGCAAACAGTTATTGTTAATGTGCATAATCAACATAAAGGACTCTTTGTTATGCAAAAATAATGTCCATTTAAGCACTATAGTCTCCTGATAATAAATATTTTGAAAGATATTGACTTGGCGCCTGTAGCCTGTAGCTCAGTAGCTAGAATGCCAGACACGTAAACCTGGGCTGGTGGATTCGAACCTGGCCCAGGCCTGCCAAACAATGACAACTATAACAAAAAAATAGCTGGGCACTGTGGCAGGCACCTGTAGTCCCAACTATTTGGGAGGCTAAGGCAAGAGAATCACTTAATTCTCAGAAGTTTGAGGTTGCTATGAGCTGTGATGCTATAGCACTCTACCCAGGGTGACATAGTGAGACTCTGTCTAAAAAAAAAAAAAGATATGCTATTACATAACATGGTTCTAACTTTACAAATTCATGCCTCGGGCCACAGCAAATTATTTTCAGTATCTGATGAAGTCCACAATATTGTCAACATTACTCTGAGGTGCCACTATGGTAAGAGCCTTACTATCTTTGGAGACACTACCAGACACTTTTGTCCCAGGTGATTGCCTATAGCAGAAATCCCTTTAAGTAAAATAAATGACATCCTTCGTTTGGTCTTCCATTGCTAACATTTAAAAACAAAATGCAGAGAGATTTTCCACCCTGGATTGGACAATAACACAAAGTGTGCTGCCACCTTCTTTGTCCCCCTCCATGTAATAGACGGCAATGTTAATTTTTATTATGATTTTAACATGCCAATAAATGTGCAATAATTATGAAGAAATCATCTTAGTTTAAGTCTCATCCCACTCCCTTAAGGCTATTTTATAGCACAGAAAATTTTTAGAGGAGTGACGGGAAAGCTAGGTCATGAAGAGAATATATGGCTGTTTTCATAAAATAGCCCAGAATATGTAGTAAGAAGGATCATATTTTAAATTAATCGGTAGCCTCAAGATAATTCTCCAGCATGCCACAATAAAGATATCTTATATTCCTTTATATGCTGTATTTTTACGGTACATTATTAATACAACATGAATTATTAAATACATATTTCAATAATTAGCCGCTGGATTCATATAACAGCAGGCCTAATGTTAACTAATACAGTTAATGCAGCTGCTTACCCCGTGTATTTTAATGTATGCCTGTCTCCTCTATATGGAAGCAATAAAGGTTTGTGTGTTGTATATGCGTTGTTAAGTTTTATGAATTAGACAATATAAGAATATCAAAGGGAAAAATAGATTTGAGGCCATTAGCAATATCAGACTGAGTGGGAGAAACATTCTAAAGGTTTATAAAACTAATGGTTTCTCAACAGGCCTACAGCTTTAACGGTTGGGTGGTGGCTTGCAGTTGTCAATTTCATTAAAACATATTTGGGAAACGGTCCATTTGAGTAAGACAAAAGTTCCCTGAGGTTTAATAATAACCTTAATGTAGAACTAGACATTCTCAAAGAGAATAAGACTTCACAGGCAGAGGCAGCCTTGCCCTAAAAACAGTACACAATGACACCCAGAGAACTTAAGAGTTGCCGTATTTTGACCATAAAATTTATTCAGAAAACATTTGATAAATGAATCATTAATGGTAGAATTGGCTTAAATTCATAAAGCCCATATTTCTCAATAAGAAACCCCAGATCACCAGATTTCAGATCAGAGCTCTTTCTACTGCCCTTGGCTGACTATTGCTGGGTTGAATTGTGCTCCTTTTTGCAATTCTTCCTTCCGCACACACATAATTATTGAGAAACTATTTCAATCCAGGCAAGGTACCAGGCTTTTTAGATTCAAAGATAGATACTCTAAATGGTCCTGCTATCAGGAAGCTTACATAAGGAGAAGGTGTTTGTTTTTATAATTTCTATGAGTAGAGTAAGATGTGCATCATTTATAAATAACAGACTTTGAAATATAGGAACGAAATAGTTTATGAGAAGGGGATTGAAATCAAAGAAGTTTAGAAACTCTTGGGAAATGTTTTACCAAATAGGGACATGGAATCAATTGTAATTGAGTCCTAATGCTAATTTGCATAACAGACCAATCAATCCATAGGGAGGCATGGATTGCCCCCAAACGTACATGCATTTAAAGAAAGGAAAAAACTGCATTAAAATTGTAATACTCAATAGACATTTGACTTCTACAATTACAATAGGTGCTCACTGTGAGTTGTGTTCATCTTTTGTTATTGGTATATAGTGAGCATTACAATTTTATTTTTATTTATTTATTTAGACAGAGTCACCCTGGGTCGAGTGCCTTGGTGTCACAGCTGACAGCAACCTCAAAATCTTGGCCTTAAGCAATTCTCTTGCCTCAGCCTCCCAAGGAGCTGGGACTACAGGCACCTGCCACAATGCCAGGCTACTTTTTTTGTAGCAGGCCCCAGCCAGGTTCAAACCTGCCATCCTCAGTGTATGTGGCTGGTGCCCTAACCACTGAGCTACAGAAGCCAAACCTTTAAGTATTACAATTTTAATACAGTTTTTTCCTTTCTTAAAATGTGTATCCATTTTAGGGTACCCTGTATATATACCTTTGAAAACTATTTTGAAGGATTTTTAAAAAACTTCAGTTGTATTAATCATTAATAATTTAGTCTCAATTATTAGAATGATGACAGATGTTTGAGAATATACTAATTATTCAGTTTATACAAAAAAAACTAATTTTGCTGGGTTGCATTTATACTTACTAAATTAAAAACTTTTGTAACTAGTTCCATAAACCCCATATTTTTTTATAATCCTCTCCCTTAATTAACTGCTTGACCCTTTAGTTTTTGCCCAAAAATGATGGACTCCCACCTTGGTCTCCAAAGATACTAGGATTATAGACACGAGCTACCACACCATGCCCCAAATGACAAGTTTTCTGCAAGGCAAAGCAGATGAGATTCTGAAGGCCTCAAGCAAACTTTCCGATACCAAGATTCACCACCCCGACAAACTGCCCCAAGTTCATGTGTCCCCTTGTGAGATACAGCACTGGCCTGGGCAAGACACATGGCTCCCCCTTTAAAAGTCCATGACATCATTCACTTGGGGAAGCAAATCAGAGGAGGCAGCTTCTTTTCTTTTCCCAGCCAGATGCTGTTTTCTGAAAGGCTCCTTTCTCCCTTAGCAATCCTCATCATCTCAATACTTGGACCTTTGTGTGACAAGCAACTGGACCTCCTACAGCAAACCCCTCTTATGGTTTTAACAATGTTTTTAAGCAAAACTCAAAATATAGTCGAGAAGGGTCACTAAGAAAGGGCCTTCAAGGGGGATTGGAGGGAAGCCTGTGTTGCTGACCCAGGAAGTCTGCAGGGCCCTTGAGAATGTGGATATGAAGTGACGTCGGTAACCAAAGACCAATAGAAAAGGGCAATAGTCAATGACCAGTACAAAAGGGCAATAACGCCTGGAGGGGCGGAGATGCCATGAAAGGTTTGCAGCCAGCATCACAGGGAAAGGAAGAGGGTATTCATACCCTAGGGGCCTTCGCCTCTCCTCTTTCTTACTTCTTTCCACCATGAAAGGGACCTGCTTCCAACCCTCTTTGGAAGGACCCTAAACCTTCCCTTTGTTCTTAAATAAAGTTTCTCTCTGTCACCTGAGACTTGTGCGGGTCACTTTTGCTCTCTATTCATGCTGCCTGGGCTGCTCCAGTTTTCTTTCAGTTTCCATTCATTCTCACTTTCAACCGCACCATGCCTCAGTTGAACTCTCTAGCTCAGCT
This sequence comes from Galago senegalensis, assembly GCA_963575145.1. Classification (NCBI taxonomy): domain Eukaryota; kingdom Metazoa; phylum Chordata; class Mammalia; order Primates; family Galagidae; genus Galago; species Galago senegalensis. The sequence continues at coordinate 14,029 of CAUYTI010119646.1, forward strand.
ACATAATCAAAATCAGGTCAACTGGTTTCAGGGAATTGGGACACTCAACCGTCAACAATAGTCACTAAAGATAATGACTCTTTTGTATGTGATTTGCACAGAATCTTTAATCTTCAGCTCCTCAGTAACAAGATCTAAATCCATATGGAAAATCTTTGGGGAAAAGTCCTTATGATGTTTTCCAGGACCAGAGAAATAGATGTCAAGCATAAATTTATTAAATAAATGGATATCATGAATTAAGTGTTTCTTATTTTATAACGTTATGAATTTCATGTCACTTTTTTTTTCCTTTGCATTGATATTCCTGATCTTCAGAAAGACAAATTGCTCACATTACACTTCATCTTTTGATTTACTTTGTACAACTGGATAGAAATTAGCTTTGAAAGAGGTCATCTGTGGGCAAAATGTCAACAGGATTGCTACGCTGCCTAAAGAGAATAATGTATAAAATGAATTAAGAGTTATTTAATTAACTGAATTTGTCTCAGCAGAGTGCACTTTTTATCTAGTGCAAACATGAAAAAGATATATAACTGCATAATGTCAATTAGTCTACTCATATTTCAATGTGAATATAAGAAATGAGGACGTCTAGAAGCTATGGATGTCACGATAAATAGATAATAAATGTTTACAGTCTCATTCATTCCACTCTACACCACCATTTCCCCCCCACACACAAAAAAACTGTACTCAAATGTTTCGACTCATAAAAAATGGTGCTTCCAACATAAAAAAATAAGCATTTTAAAATGTTGTATAAAAATGTTCTAAACTTTACTTAAAGTATATTTTGAAGCTATGATGAAGCCCCTTAGGGACGCTTCCTACTTTTTCTTTCTGCTACACTAGTGTGTGTTAAGAAGGCTACTGTAAGTGGACATGCTTATTTTCCACCCAGTAAAGAATATTTTTCTTTTTTTTTTCTATTAAGGTTTTCACTCCATTTTGCAGTAATTTTTCAGTGAGCCTTGATGAAAAAAATCCCCTGTAGCCGAGTCCCCAAATGGAAAGATCACAAAACCATCAACCTAAAGGAGACCCTTCTTTGGCACAAATCCACAGTACTGGCATCATTTAAAGACTAAGCTATTAGACACCTGCTGGGAGGCCTCTCCATAGTCAGCCCAGGAAGCAGTAAAGAGAATCTCCTATAAAAGCAGGTAAACACAAGCAACTCCAGGAATTCTGTTTATATTAGACTCTGGTCTGGATGACTACATCTGCTTATTTAAAAGATGATGAAAATCCTTATTCTTTTTTATTGTTGGGGGTTCATTTAGGGTACAAGAAACCAGGTTACACTGATTGCATCTGTTAGGTAAAGTCCCTCTTACAATCATGTCTTGCCCGTAAAAGGTGTGGCACACACCAAGACCCCATCTCCTCCCTCCTTCCTCTCTTTCCTTTCCCCACTCCTCCCAAAATCCTTATTGTTACATGAAATTTGCCCATCATTAAACTTGGGGAGATATTTACAACTTAAACCATCACACACGAATTA
>CAUYTI010119647.1:0-10962 GCA_963575145.1 Galago senegalensis
CTGAGGTTTGTCTTATAGGGGTATAGGTGAATCTTTCTAAGAGTAGAATGTGAACGTTTTAAAGCAATAACTGAGAAAATGACATGAAGGCTGTGTTGACCAGTTTGATGGAAGTATTTCAGATTGCATTTGAAAACCCCACCCTGTACCCCAGAAGTGCATTAATGTACATAGTTACCATTCAATAAAAAAAATAAATAAAATAAAATTAACAATAAAAAAAACACACCACCCTCAGTGCGTGTGGCTGGGGCTGTAACCACTGTGCTATGGGCGCTGAGCCAGGTGAAGCATCTTTACAAAGAATTATGAAACTCTAAGAAGAGAAATAGCAGAAGACATTAACAAATGAAGAAGATACCATGCTTATGGCTGGGAAGAATCAACATGGCCAAAATATCGATTCTACCCAAAGCAATCTACAGATTCAATGTAATTCCCATTGAAATATCAACATCATATGTTGAAGAACTGAAAATATAGTACTTCATTTTATGTGGATCCAGGAAAAACCTCATATAGCCAAGGCTATTCTGCCAGCCTTCAGACTATATTAGAAGTCCACAGTAATCAAAATAGCATGATATTGGCACAAAAATAGAGACACAGACATATACAACAGAAGAGAAAACCAACAGATGACACCAGTCTCTACATGCCATCTGATCTTTGATAAGCCAAACAAAAGCAATATAGTGGGGAAAAGAATCCCTATTCAACACTTGGTACTGGGAGAACTGGATAACCACATGTAGTAGACTTAAACTCTACCCACACCTTTCACCACTTACAAAGATTGACTCAGAATGGATAAAGGATTTAAATCTAAGACATGAAACGATAAAAATCTTAGAGGAAAGTTTGGGGAAAACTCTTGACAATTTTGGACTGGGGAAAGCCTTTATGACATAGACTTCAGCGACCACCACAACAAGAAAAATTACCAAATGGGATTTAATTAAGCTGAAAAGCTTCTGCACAGCTAAGGACACACCAAGTAAAGCAAAAAGACAACCTTCAGAATTGGAAAACAATTTTGCAGGGTATGAATCTGACAAAAGGTTGATAACTAGAATTCACAGAGAACTCAAATTAATCAATAAAAAAGAGTAAACAATCCCACCTACCACTGAGCAAGAGATATGAACAGAACCTTCTCTGATGAAGACAGAGGAATGGCTAACAAACTTCTGAAAAAAAGCTCATCATCCCTGATCATCAGAGAAATGCAAATCAAAACCACCCCGAGATATCACCTAATCCCAGTGGGAATAGCCCACATCACAAAGTCTCTAAGCTGCAGGTACTAGCGTGGATGTGGAGAGAAGTTAACACTTTTACACTGCTGGTGGGACTGCAGACTAATACAATCTTTTTGGAAGGAAGTGTGGAGAACCCTCAAAGAACTCAAAGTAGATCTCCCATTTGATCCTGCAATCCCATTACTAGGCGTCTGTCCAGAAGCAAACAAAAGAAAAATCATTTTATTATAAGGACATTTGCGCTAGACTGTTTATCACCACTCAATTTACAATTGCCAAAATGTGGAAACAACCTAAATGCCCACCAACCCCAGAATGGATTAGCAAGCTGTGGTATATGTATACCATGGAATACTATTCAGTCCTTAAAAGGATAGGGACTACATCTTTTGTATGAACCTGGATAGAGTTGGAACACACTCTTCTTAGTAAAGCATCACAAGAATGGAGAAGCAAGAACCCAATGTACTCAGTTCTAATATGAAGCCAGTAGATGATCTAATACATACCCTCATAAGAGAAAAACTCAAATCAATTCAAGGCGGGGGGCAGGCAAATGAGGAAGAGGGGAAGAGGGAGGAGGATGGGGGGTTATGATGTACGACACAACACACCTCTTGGTGCAGGACACAATTACAAGAGGGACTTTACCTAACATAGTAAATCAGTTTAACCCAATTCTTTGTACCTTCAATGAACCCCAAACAATAATAAAAAAAAAAATGCCAGCATGACGAGTGTAAAATAATAAATAAATAAAATGTCTTATTCAGTGGATATCTATTATCTCACCTTCCAGTAGTTCTTTTTTTCTTTTTTGAGACAGAGCCTCAAGCTGTCCCCCTGGGTAGAGTGCTGTTACATCACAGCTCACAGCAACCTCCAACTCCTGGGCTCAGGCGAGTCTCTTGCCTCCGCCTTCCAAGTAGCTGGGACTACAGGCGCCCACCACAATGCCCAGCTATTTCTTGGTTGCAACCGTCATTGTTATTTGGCGGGCCCGGGCTGGATTTGAACCCACCAGCTCAGGTGTAGGTGGCTGGTGCCTTAGCTGCCTGAACCACAGGCACCGAGCCCTTCCAGTAGTTCTGAAGCAGCCAGTTCAGATTCAATTCGTTCATTCCGCAGTGTTACATCAGGAACCAGACGTTGATCTTCACCATGTCGTATTCACCATTTAGCTTGTCTTTTCGTGGCTGCAAGATGGCTACAACAGCTTCCAACATCACATCTTCATATAACCCTGTCAAAAGAAAGTGAAATTTCTCCTGTTGTATCTCCTCTTGATGAGTATAAAAAACCATCCCCAGGTGTCCCACAGAAGATATCTTTCTTCTGCAATAGTTTAAGTGTATCCCTTCCAAAATTCATGTGCTGAAACTTAATGTCCAAGTTAATAGTATTATGAGGTGGGGTTGTAAAGAGATAGTTATAGGTCTAATTACTTAGTTAGGGGCTCTTCATGCATTGTATTAAAGTACTTATAAGAGAGGTCTTATGTAGAATTAGGCTCTTACTCTTTTCTACCTTCCACCATGTGAGAACACAATATTCCTCACCTCCAGAGGGCTCAGCAATAAGGCTTGCTTGAAAGCAAAAGGCAGTCCTCAATGAACAACCAAACCTGCCAGCACCTTGATCTTAGACCTTCTAGCCTCCAGAACTGTCAGAAATAAATTTTTATTCTTTATAAATTACTGAGTTTGAAGAATTTTGTTATAGCAGTACAGAAAGACTAAGATATCTAATCAGCGAGCAATGGGTTGCATACTTTACCCTAAGCCAGTCTCTGCTGAAGAAGAATGGGATTCATCCCTTCAGAAGAGAGACCTATTCCCTTAGTACTACAACAAGGAGTTGGGTGAGGGGTCTACAGTACAAAAGGAGGCATTCAGTCCCAGGGTCCTACTTTTGCAACAACTTTTGAGTGCCTCCTTATGTGTTCACCTTTTGTGATGTTAAGAGTGAAGGCCTCTTTATTGTTTTACAGAGAATTCTGGAGATGAAATATTCCTGTAGGGTAGTCTCTGAGTGCTAGGTGCCTCAGTTGCCTTGCCTCCATCTAAGCTCTGTTCAGCATACTGCCTCCTTCTAGCTCTTGAAGAAAATCAGGAGTACTTTTAGGATAAAATGAGGAACTATCTTCTGAAATCTCCATCAATGTTTCAGTATCAGGCACACATGACTTCTGTCAAGTCTTACGCATCAAGCATGTATATAAAGCCCAGCGTGAGATTTATCAATGGGTATTTAATACACGTGGGCCTTTTTGCTAGGTGACGTGGGCCTTTTTGCTAGGTGATCTTTAGGGTTCCTCCTAGCTTTGAAGTCCAGGAAATCTTGCCAGGTATTTTTTAATCAAGTGACACTTAAGACCTTACATGATGGTTAAAGAAGCTGAACAATAACGAGACAATCATTATTTGAATCCACAGAAGGAATAAGTCATATGTATTGCTCCCATCCTTCCCCATAAACCTCTCTCTCCATTACTAACTCTCCCACTATAAACATACACATCCACAATAGGTCATACAGCTATTAGTACTACATTTTCTCAGTGGATAACAGTAGTGGACACTGATTCACTTCCCTGGTTGTCCACTTCCAGGACTGAAGCACTCCTTTCTTCAGCTGCTGGGAGGAGTGTTGGTAACTAATTTCTGTCAGCTGAGTCTATTTCCAGGGATTGCTCACAGCTGGATAAAGACACCTTGTCCCAAATCACAATTCCTTCTCTGGGATAGCCCCTATCCAGTGACTAAATGCAAGAAGGAGCAGTAATGGTGCAGGTTCCTGAGAAGAAGGAGCAGTAATGGTTCAGGTCCTTACCTCAATTTGAGACCACCTTAGAGGAATATTTCATCTCCAGAATTCTCTGTGACAGCGGTTCTCAACCTGTGGGTCGAGACATTAAAGGGCATTAGGAATGTTGAGAACCACTGCTCTGTGAGGTTGCTTGAAGCCCTTGTAACTGTACCAAATAACCTTTGCTCAATCCTGCTGCCTTCACATACCCACAGGTGTCGATCCTAAGAACACTTCCCAGTAAACTTTCTGTTTACAATTCTAGAACTCAGAGTTTGCTTCCCAGGGAAACTGTACCAGGAATCATAGACCTTTTGTGTTAAAGCTGGGGGGCATTTCTTTCCTATTTTCTTCTGCTGATTTCCTTTTCTTTATATTTTGGTCACATAGACTTACATAGGTATCACTTAAGTAAAATATCCTATAGTTAACACACACAGTTGGATACATTTCTTTGTGCTAAAGGAATAATGATGTTCCCTAAATTATTTTAGTAGGATTAACTTGCTCCAAACACTTGTGCCTGAAATCATAGCCACATGAAAAAAATCTGGAGTGATTTTTCTCTGTGTACATGATGAATTTCTCATTTGCAACTGAATACCTTAAATTGGAGCCCTAATCCTGAGAGCCTGCATTCTACTATTTGGAAAAATGGCCCTCCTATTTGGCTCTTGATGGATACTGAGAAAAGTCCTTGTCATTGAAGAGTCATTTTTCATAATGCATTTGTCCTGTAACTTTATGCTCTCAAAATTAAGTAACATTTAATAGGTCTCTTTGACCTGAGTGTGTGTGAATATGTACTTTATATTAATTTAAAAATCACACACTTCACTGGGCTTGAAATTGGTCCTCAGGGGAATTGTGGCAGCAAGTGAGCAAGTCTTTACCCCCAGGCTTCTACGTCTGCATTTCTAACCAAAGGAGCTCATGCTGGCTGCCAAATTCTTTATTATTGGAACAAAGAAAGAATGATATTTCCATTAGCTGCCTTTATACTGTCTGAATGAAGTGACAAGGCTCCAGTAGATTAGTTTTCAGCTGTTATTATAGTCAATCATAAACAAGCTATTTGGTTTGTTAGAATGACAGAAGTAATGTGATGCTATCCAGAAGCAGCGATTCATTACAAAGTTCCTTGCTCACCTTAGCTAAAAGATGAGCTCAAAATCTCACTATTTATGAATTGCAGTAGGTGAGAATAATTGATTGGGAAATATCTTTAATATATTTTTCAAAATAATACCCATATGCAAGACCTAGATAACTTTCTAGGGTAAGATATTACCTTTCTAAATGGTTCTCACTCCAGTCTCTCCAGACACAGTAATACTCAGGCCTTCCAAGGGGTTCTTTACAAAGCTTAACTTATGCATAAATTTTACCAGAAATGAGATGATACTGTAACAAAAACATATGTTTCTACCTTAATAGTCAGGAAGCTTGTTGGCAAGGAGAAACAAACAGGTGAAATGACTAGAGATCCATTCAACAGCAAAAATTGGGTAACACTATAAATTCATTAATTTAATTGCAGATGGTGAGGCTGCATAGTTGGTGTTATGATGGAAGAGTGTGGGAAACAAAGTGCTAGTGGCACATTTTAAGTTCTACTGACACTGTTCAGCAAGATATTACATTAGAAAGATAACCTAATGAAGAAGTGGTTGGTTTATGAGAAGAAATGAAATGATAAAAGAGGACAAAGAAATCTGAGGCTTTGCAGAGTTGGAAAAGCCATTTGCTTGTATAACACGAATAATAAGAGAGTATACAATAGGATTAAAGATCTAAATGCCCAGTAAAACTCAAAATGACTCTAGGCAGAGATCAAATTAAAGGGGTGGCATTTCCACATTTTGTGCTAGATACTAAGAGAGGTATGGGAGGTAAAGAGGCAGAGTAATAAAAAACATTTGAGAACTACATCTACAAAAAGCTTTGGTTGTAGTTCCTGGCTCACAAAACTAACTAGGTACAACTGAATGGCTAAGTGGGTTCTTTTTTTTTTATTGAATGGTAACTATGTACATTAATGCACTTCTGGGGTACAGTGTGGGGTTTTCACATGCAATCCGAAATACTTCCATCAAACTGGTGCTAAGTGGGTTCTTGAAGATTTATCACTCAGCAGCAACAAGCCTATTAGCAGAAAGAAGTATATGATGCAGGGCAGTGCCTGTGCTCAGTGGGTAGGGCGCCAGCTCCACATACTGAGGGTGGTTCAAAACTGGCCCCGGCCAAACTGCAACCAAAATAGCCGGGCATTGTGGTGGGTGCCTGTAGTCCTAGCTACTTGGGAGACCGAGGAAAGAGAATCACTTAAGCCCAAGAGTTTGAGGTTGCTGTGAATTGTGACATCATAGCACTCTACTGAGGGTGACATAGTAGGACTCTGTCTCGAAAAACAAAAAGAAAGAAATTGAACACATATGGGTGCATTTTTGTGTTCACAGTAGCCTTATTCACAACAGCCAAAAGGTGGAAAATAACCCAAGTGTCAATCAGCAGATGAAGCCCAGGAGTTGGAGGCTGCTGTGAGCTGTGACAGCATAGCACTCTACCAAGGGCCATAAAGTGAGACTCTGTCTCAAAAAAAAAAAAAAATAGAGGGCGGTGCCTGTGGCTCAAAGTAGTAGTATGCCTTATACCAGAGGTGGCGGTTTCAAACCCAACCCCATCTAAAACTGCAAAAAAAAAAAAAAAAAAAAAAGTATATGGAACAACTGAAGTGAGCTGTTTTGAGGTCTGTATCTGGTTGCCACAGGAACAACCGGTATTGCAAAGGTGAGCCAAGAGAAAGGGGTGTGTGTTATTTAAAGGTGAACATCACAAAGGGGAACTACCTTGAAGATGAAACAACTTAAATGATTAAATTCAGTGTGATGGGGAAAAACCAAGGTCATAATAGGTTACACATGGTGCTGAGAGTTGGGAGAAGGTGGAAGATGGAGACAAGGGTTTTCATTGGTAATGATCTAATTTAGAAGACAGGCTGGAGAAAAATAACTATACTGTGAGCCATCTGAGGCCAGAAACTAGGCCTGATTCATCTTTGTATTCTCTATAGTTAGAATATACTTGACAAAAGGTCACAGAATACTTTCTTTCTTTTTTTTTTTTTTTTTTTGAGACAGAGTCTCACTATGTCATCCTGGGTAGAGTGCTGTGGTATCACAGCTCACAGAAACTCAAACTCTTTGTCTTAAGTGATTGTCTTGCCTCAGTCTCCTGATTAGCTGGTATTACAGGTGCCTGCCACAACTCCTGGCTATTTTTTGGTTGCAGTTGTCATTGTTGTTTTAGCTGGCCTGGGCCGGGTTTCAACCAGCCAACGTGGGTGTATATGGCTGGCACCCTACCCACTGAGCTATGGGCGCTGCCTAGTGAATGTTTTCTGAATGAATATGTAAATGAAAGAATAAACATATAAAATAAATCAATACAAAGGAAAAAAGATTTTATCAAAGGGGAAATAAACAGGAATGTATGCTGAATTAACGAAAATTTTATTCTTAATTCAAAGAGATCCTTACGTGAAAATAATTCTGAAAGTGAGAAAATAATTGACCATTTATCACTCTATTTCAAATACAGCATTAAATAAGACATTTTAACTGGAGTCTTTACAGTATGCATATTCGTAATACAGCCCATAACCGAGGGGTTCTGCAAGATAATCACTAGCAACCATAATAAAAAAAGTTAACATTGAACTCCAGAAATTTCCTGGATCATTATATGGAATTATAAATATCTTTAGTTATGAGCCCTGGGTTACTCAGCTATGAAATGATAATGTTGATTCCTCTACCAAATTTATTCTGTATTAATAAACTGAATATTTACAAAGTGCTAACAAATTTCAAGAATCATGTGATCACTTTGTAGGTTAATAATGCTCACCAGACCAAGTTTGAAAGTATAATAGGAAGAGTGTTCCCCTACTCAAAAAAGGCATCCACATTCTAATCCCTAAATCCTGAAAATGTTCAATTACCTGTTATGATGGGTTCCCCTGCATCCCCCAAAGGATGTTTCAAAGTCCTCTATACAGAAAGTTACCTGTTTTGGAACTGGGTCTCCACAAAGATAATTAAGTAAAAAAAAAAAAATGAGGTGCGCTCTAATCCAATATGGCTGGTATCCTCATAAGGAGGTGAAATTTGGACACAGTGACAAAAGGTAGAAGATGTGAAGACAAAGAGGGAGAATAGAGCTATATGACTGGAGTGATGCATCTGAATGCCAAGAATGCAAGGATTGCTGGCTAACACCACAGGCTAGGAGAGGCAAGGAAGGATTATCCTCCAGGGCTGTCAGAGAGAACATGGCCCAGATGACACTTTGATTTCAGACTTCTGGCCTCCAGAACTATGAGATAATATGTTTCTATTGTTTTAAGCCAACCCATTTATAGTACTTCATTACTGTCACCCAACAGAATTAATATACCTGGCAGAAGGGCCTTTGCTGATATAATTAAGGTCATAGGGCCTTCCATAGGGAGATTATCCAGGTGAGGCCAATCTAATAATACGGGTCACTACAAAACAGAGAATGTTCTCCAGTTGAAGTGAGAGAGATGCAGTAGTAGCAGGACTTAGGGAGATTCAAAGCATGAGAAAAATCCAATTAGTCTCCCCTTTGCTAGAGGGGTGCATGAGAAGCATGTGAAGGGATGCAGACAACCACTAAGAGCTCCTGGATGACAGCCAGCTAGGAAAAAAAGCCTCAGTTGTACAAATACAAAGAAATGATTTCAACCATCAAAGTAATGAGCTTAGGAGCAGATTCATCCTTAGAGTCTCTAGAAACAAATACAGTCCTGCTGACATCTTGATTTGGGCCTTATGAGATTCTATCAAAGGATCCAGCCAAGACATGCTACAATCTGACTTCTGACTGAAAGAATTGTAATATCATAAAGGGGTGAGATTTTAAAAATTATTTTGGTAAGATATACTAAGACTTACTACTTCAACCATTTTAAGAATACAGTTTGATGGTACTAAGTAACACTCATAATGTCAGGCAGCCATCACCACCATCTATCTTGAGAACTTTTCATCATCCCAAACTGAAACTCTGTACCATTGAATAAGAGAACTCTCCATTCTTCCCTCCCTTCAACCCATTGTATCCTCTCTTCGCCTTTCTATGTATTTGACTACTCTAGTATTGCATAAAAGTAGAATCATATAGCTTTGGCCATTTGTGTCTTCCAGGATAAGCAGACTTTTTAAAGCTACTTAACACAAATTATTGTTGGTATATGTTAAGGTAGTAGTGGGATAATAGTACACATGTGTATCCCTAAACAGGAAAACTTCTTTCTTCACTTGAAGCAGCAAACATATCTAAAACATATTATTTTTTTTGTACAATATGAAAATACGTATTATTCTGCATTATTACATTGAAACCTCCTGTGCTTCACCTCAGCTCTCACCATGGCAAAAAGCTTTGTTCAGTGTACCCAGACAGCTCCTATTTTTAGCCCCTTTTTTCTATCTCTGGTCCTCAGTCCTAGGGCTTATAAATTCTGTCACATATAGGGACATCTGTGGAAACTGGCCAGGCACTTGCAAGTGCTCAAAGAACGTCTATTGTGGCTAACACCATATAGGGCAACAAATAACCAATGAGTGCAGTGGGAGATGGGAGGTAAATGCTTTATCCAGTCTTCTAGAAGATTGTGGTACACACTTTATGTCTTCTCAGAGGGTCCGAAGGGACTCAGGCTCTGTTGACCACAACAAGTAACCAAATCAAGAAAGCAGCATTGGGGGTTTGTTAGGTAGCACCTGAGCCTGAACCCTCCCCCCCATTTATCCCTCCCTCCTACTTGAATTTAATTGTGCTTTTCTCCTGTGAGGACCTGTAGTTGTTCATCTACTAGTTTAGAATTAGTACGCACATGGAAACAATGTAACACAATCATATGTGCCCTTATATTAATCTGAAATTTTAAAAAAGAAAGTATCATTTGATTGGCTTTCCCTCCTTCCTTGTTTCACTTCTCTCAGACCACTTTCCAAAGTAACACTTCATGTGAGCCTTTGTTTCAGGCTCTGAATTCTGTGGGAAACCCAGAAAACAATACTTGTTCATTGCAAACAATTTAAGAAAGAAAAGTGAAAGGAAAAAAAAATCCATAATTGCACACACAGAAACAATCACTGTTAACAAATGAGTGCAGACTGTTTATGAATTGTTTATCCCTAATGGATCTGCATAATAAGCCCCCAATTTAGATTCCCCAACTACAGTGCCTGCCTTGGTGACTAATGTGAAAGTCCATGCTTGATTTCTTTAGATGGCTTATCGATGAAGTATGATTAGCACCCCGGAGCCAAAGGATCTGAAAGGACAAGTTACAATTCAGGCAGTATTATCTTTTTATCTAAAAAGTCTAGATTTATTTGGTCATTAAAAAAGTTTCTATTAGTTATTATATTTATCCCATAAATTAATTTTAATAATTTGGTAAGAAAATAATTGAAAACTTTTTCTCGAACATTGAACATAGTGCCCTAATAGTGATTTTAAATATGTGGCAGACATTTGTCAAACATTGTCATTAAAAAATTTAGATGTAAAAAAAAAAAAATTTAGATGTAGGCTCAGCGCCTGTGGCTCAAGTGGCTAAGGCGCCAGCCACATACACCTAAGGTGGCGGGTTCAAATCCAGCCTGGACCTGCCAAACAACAATGATGGCTGCAACCAAAAAAAAAAAAAATAGCCGGGCGTTGTGGCGGGTGCCTGTGGTCCCAGCTACTTGGGAGGCAGAGGCAGGAGACTCGCTTGAGCCTAGGAGTTGGAGGTTGCTGTGAGCTGTGAAGCCACAGCACTCTAACCAGGGGGATAGCTTGAGGCTCTGTCTCA
>CAUYTI010119650.1:0-17685 GCA_963575145.1 Galago senegalensis
GCCTTAGCCACTTGAGCCAAAGGCGCTGAGCCGACAGAAACTATTTATGGTAAAGAAATGGGCTAGTCAGGCTCAGGACCTATAGCACAGTGGTTACAGTGCCAACCACATACACAAAGGTGGCGGATTCAAACTCAGCCCAGGCCAGCTAAACAACTATGACATATACAACAAAAAGACCTCAGGTATTGTGGCAGGGGTCTGTAGTCCCAGCTACTTGGGAGGGTGAGGCAAGATAATCACTTAAGCCCAAGAGTTGGAGGTTGCTGTGAGCTGTGACTCCATAGCACTACCAAGGGCAACATAGTGAGACTCTGTCTCAAAAAAAAAAAAAAGAAAGAAAGAAATGGGCTAGTTAGAGGGACCTGTTACTACATGAACAGGAGTCTAGGACCACAGTATGCTGGTTGTGGAGGCTGAGCAACAGACAAGGCCCTGCCCTCTCAAACATACCCTTTACTGGGGAGAAAAAGCAGCATCTACCAGCATAGGGCATGGCACAGAGGGGTGCTGGCCCGGGTCAAGTATGCAGGTGGGCAGGAGCCGTGCTGTGAGCTGCATCTGCTCAGGTGGTCAGGAAGTAATGTTTGAGAAGACCTGAAGGACAAAGGATCCAGCACCATGACTCCTGAGTACAGCACAGAGGATGGCCATGCCATTTGGTGAGGACAGAGAGCTGCAGGGTCAGGGGCTTAGTCTATACTACAAAGACCCAGAGGGTAGCACACAGATATTAACGAGAGAGGTGAATACCCCAACAGGTCAGGGGACACTGGGGAAACTATGGAAAGCCATTGGGAAGTACTAACAGTGGGGTCAGACACCTGACCAGGCCTTGTCCTGTGTGGAGGTGGGTGTGAGAGAGGGACAAAAGCCCATGACAGGTGGCATCTGTAAGCAGGGAAGGGGCAGCTTAGGGTCAAAGGCTAGACTGTAAACTGGAAATCGAGTCTGGAATGCAGGGACAAGGTCAGGGCTGGAGATGCCGAGGGAGCAGTCAGTGTTGAGGGCAAGAGAGCACGGGGAAAGGGAAGACAAGGGCCAGGCCACCATGCCAAAGTGCCAGGGGTCAGAGAACAGCCCTCAACAGGCCAGGGCCATTACCATCCCTCACCCCATTTACAGAAGGAGAGATGGAAGCCCCAAGAATCTGATGGGTCAAACAAACCCATAGAGGCAGTTTCCAGAAAGAACACCCAGTGACATGCAGGAGTGGCAGGGAGAGCTGCGCCAAAAGGCCTCAAGGAGATGGAGTGGCAGGGAGAGCTATGCCAAAAGGCCTCAAGGAGACAGAGTGGGAGGGGCCAATGAAAGAGGTGACAGGAGCAGCAGAGGGAATAGTGGGCATCCAGGCTTCCCAGAGAAAGAGGAAGGAGAATGCACCTCAGCTGGGTGCCCAAGAGAACAGGTGGTTTTTGAGCTAGATTCTATACCAGGACCCAAGTCTCAGGTGACAGTCCTCTGAAATCACAGGTCTGCTTTCCCACAGGGAAAGCCCCATTCCCACAGTGAAGGAGACATCTTACTGGGCAGTCTTGCACCTGTCCTCCTTTCCTAACACCACCATCCTCCTCCACATTTGACACTCCCAGTGGGACAAGAAGCCCCGAGGAAGCAGAGATAGCTGAATGCTGACCTGGTGCAGGAAACACCCACTTTCCCAGCATGGCCCAGGTCCAGGAGGCCTCTGGCCAGGTTCTCTTTGGCAATGGGGCATTCTGCACTGGGTGCCAATGCCCTCAGGCGGTCATTCATGTCCACACAGCAGGGCGCAGCAGGAAAAGCCCTCATCTGTCGCCTCAGTTTCTTCCGGGCTGTGACAGCTTCCCTCCACCTGGGGAACACACCAACATATCATCACTGGGTATTGTCAGGGTTCACCCCAGAAGACAAATACATGAATATGCCCCAGCACCGTAACTCAAGAAACACATTTGTCAGCTTTATGTTTAGGTCTTTTCCAGCAACTCTTCATACTGAGAAACAAATCAGAATTAAGACTCAGGCAAAGGGAAGGCACGATGTCAAATGAGTATGGTGAGCAATGAAGAATAGCCAATGGTTTATGCAGGCCAGTCTGGCAACTCAGGTACCAATCTAAGACACAAATACCCCTTGACCCAGCAACCACCACAAAGGAACATCTCTCCACATGCATGTGCCTATGAGCAGACATGGGAAATGTGTATACAAGAAAGGTCACTGTAGCACTGTCACAGCTAAAGAGAGAAAGCCATGTGGGAACCAGGGAAGTCACTTCTGGCAGGGAGCACTGGTCATGCTGCCATAGTCAGGTGTCCACCTTGTATCAGACAGAGCAAGAGGCTTAGACAAAGTAAGAGAAATGCTCCACTTGTGTTCACCACCACAAGAAAGGACAGTGTGTGGCTGGTGCATAGGTAGATGCTGCTTCTGAGGAATGGATGGGGCCTGCTGTGTGTGTGTGTGGGGGGGGTTACTTCTCACTGTACTCCCTTTTATTACTTGTAGAGGTGGGAGTCTCACTATGTTACCCAGGCTCTAACTTCTGGATCCTCCTGCCTCGGCTTCTCAGAGCACTGGGATTACAAGCATGAGCTACTGCACCTGGCCTGTGTTCCCTTTTATACTATAGCAATTGTGAAGTACACTATTGCTTATTTTAAATTTTACACTAACATGAACCACACAACCATAGCCCAGTTTAAACATCAATGATATGTCAGACGCTGCGTACTTCCACCCAACCGAGAGGCCTTGGCCATGACCATGCCCCTCCCATTCCTGGAAGGAACCACTATGCTCAGTTGATCATTTTTCTTCTTTTCTTAGAGTTATACTATTATCTACAAATCCCAAATAATGTATAATATAGAAGCTCTGTAAATCGATCACCCCAGGGACTGTGACACATTGGTCAGCATATGGAGGTGGTCACCCACTTTACTGACTGTGCATATGTACTGTCTACGAACATCAGGACAACATAAAAAGGTGGTCAGTGTAGGGATTTGGTCAGCTATGAGGTTCTACGGTTCTACTGTGTCTGTCTGAATATAAGCTACTTGTGTGTAGTAAACGTTTCCCTAATGAATACTTTTTTCCCCTCATTTCATGTTCTGGAAAATCATCTGCATTACTAAATGCAGCCTGAATGGGGCTGTCAGCTACCTCCCTGTGTCTAGTATAGGGGCAGACAGCAGGCACCTCATAAAATTTGCTGAAATATAGAACAGCAGCCACCCCAATCCAATCCCTTCCTCACCCTCTTTGTTTTGTACTGTTTAGGAAGAAGTGTGTGTGCGCGCGCGGGCGCGCGCATTCTGAATGAACAATCCAGAGTTGAGTCTGTTAGAGGGATTCATTGCTATAAACTGTTCCTAATCACTAGCAAAGGAACTGATAGCTTGTACATTTTGACTGTGGTAACAGACTCTTTCCTGTATGTGAATTCCTCCTGTGAGAACACAGGACTCACCGCTGTAGATACTTGCAGAAGCACTGGAGCTCCTGGAAGGTCTCCTTTGTAGTCTGGAAAATTTCTTCCAGGAGAAACAAGTCCACCAGGTGGGCACAGACGTCCTCACAGCAGCGGGCCATGCGGACTCTCTGGTCTGTCTCCAATGCCTTCCTAGGGAACAGGGCAGTCACTGTGGCAGGCACCACCCAGGGCCCACAGAGAGAAACTTTGGCAACACAAGAGTCTGTACCCGTAGTGTAATTACAGTTTCACTGCAAGAGAAGCTTGATATAATTTCATTTTTACTTCAACTAAAGATACCTGGGTAAAAAAAGGGGAAAAGAACAAAAGCGGTACAGGTTCCTAATTAAAGATCCAAAGAGGCCCATAAAATAGTCAATAAATAAACTTTTATCTCGACAAAACAGAATGTTTAACTAATTGTCTATTAGTGAGACAAGACCTCATGGTGTCATCCAGGCTGCAGTCCAGTGGCATTTACATGCATGATCACAGCACAACACAGCCTCTGATGTCTGGCTTCACACAATCCTCCCACTTTAGCCTCCCAAGGACTTGGGACCACAGGCAGAAAACCACTTTGCCTACTTAGAAATTTAGTTTTTAAATGACTATTGAGAGAACTGCAAAATCTTCTTATCAGTAACCGACATTTGCAGTTAGAAATGTATCAAGTACAAAATAAGTAGCAGTGGCTAACAAGCATGGGCCACCGATAGTCACACAGTGATGGCCCTGGGACAAAGCAGTATCTCAAAGAGAAGATTTTATAATAAAATTCTATCAATTGGCAAGGCATGGTGGCTCATGGCTAAAATCTCAGCACTCTGAGAGGCTAACATGGGTTGATCATTTGAGCTCCTGAGTTTGAGACCAGCCTGAGCAAAAGACCCCATCTCTACTAAAAATAGGAAAACTGAGGTAAAAGGATCACATGAACCCAAGTGTGGAGGCTTCTGTGAGCCATGATGATGCCACTGCACTCTACCCAGGGTGACAGAGACATGAAATAAAATGAGTAAGAAATGAAATGAGGCTCAGCGCTGCACATGTAGCACAGTGGATACAGCGCCAGCCACGTACAATGAAGGTGGCAGGTTTGAACTCAGCCTAGGCCAGCTAAAACAACAATTTGACAACTGTGACAAAAAATAGCCAGGCATTGTGGCAGGCACCTGAAGTCCCAGCTACTTGGAAAGCTAGGCAAGAGAACTGCTTAAGCCCAAGAGTCGGAGGTTGCTGTGAGCTGTGACGCCATGGCACTCTACCAAGGGTGACATAGTGAGACTCTGTCTCAAAAAAAAAAAAAAATTAAATTAAAAATAAAATAAAATTCTATCAACCAAGGGAACACAAAGGACTATATTAAATTTACTTAGTCACAAAACCAAAGTAGCCTAAGCAGGAAGACAAATTTCTAGTAGCCCGACCTCAGCGCTGGACATAACCTGGGACAGAGCTGAACCAAGCATCCCAGCTCTGCACGTACTTCAACTCCTGGGCGCAGACGTCCCTTACACACTCTGTCACTGTGAGCTCCACCAGTTCTGCAGCTAGACCCTGGCTCAGTTGTGCTAACACCAGTTCTCTCTCTTGTTTCAACCTACAGGTAAGAGAAAAAACATACAAAGGCAATGTTTAAGTATGTGAGAGACCATGCAGGTAAGAACATCCCTGCTAGACAAAACCTTCTTCCTTGCCCAACACCTCACTGAAGACTCTGCGCGCTCCCCGGGGCCAAGTGTGTGAGTATGCAGTGTAGGCCTGGCAGGGGTCTGACAGCAGCACCATGGACAATGGTAGGGGCATCACGGGCCAGCTTCCTGTGCCCACACACAGCCCCAGCCTGTTCACCTTTCCTCTTCAGCGTGCCGTCGCTCTTCCTCTCGCCGCTCCCTTTCCTTAGTCACCTCTTCGGCTGCAACATGCCTCAAGATGCCCATGGTTGCAGCTGCTAACAGATCCTCCACAGCAGCATCTGAAACTCTAGAGCAAAATGGACAGCATGCAAAATCAGAGAAAAGCCTGTACGCACACAGATACACAACAGAGTACTATTCAGCCATAAAAGGAGTAAAATTCTGACAATGCAGCTGAACCTCGAAGATGTTTGCTAAGTGAAATAAGCCAGACACAAAAGGACTGGTGCTGCATGACCCCACTTACGTTGAGTTACCTAGAAGAGGCTGATTCCTAGAAACAGAACCAGGTAACCAGGGACAGGGGAATGGAGAATTACTGTTAATGGGTATTGAGTTTCTATTTAGAATGCTGGAAAAGTTCTGGAAGTAGACTGTGATAATAGATACACCACATAGTGAATGTGCTTAATGCCTCTGAATTATAAACCTAAAAATGGCTAAAATGATAAATTTTGTTAGGTTTTTTTTTTTTTTTTAGACCGAGTCTCATTATGTCGTCCTCGGTAGAGTGCTGTGGCATCACAACTCACAGCAACCTCCAACTCTTGGGCTTAAGAGATCCTCCTGCCTCATCCTCCCAAGTAGCTGGGGCTACAGGCGCCTGCCATGACGCCTGGCTATTTTTTTGTTATAGTTGTCATTGTTGTTTGGCAGGCCTGGGCCAGGTTCAAACCCACCAGCCCTGACGTATGTGACTCACATCCTAGCTGCTGAGCTACAGGTGTTGAGCCTGCTAGGTATATTTTATCACAGTTAAAAAAAAAAAAGGCAGCCCAGGGAAATACTTCTTTTTAGCCCCATCAAATAGAAAATAGGTGTCTAACTATAACTATAGATGAAAAAAAAATGAATCAAACCTATGTACAAGGCTGGTCCTTCTGTGTAATGTATATTTTATTGGATTTTATAGGTTCTTTGTATTTTTCTTAGTTTTTTAAAAATTTTTATGTATACTCTATATTTTATATAAGCAAAATATTAATTATACCTTTTCTTTTCACTGTGCCACTTCATGTGTATTAGGATTTTTAAAAAGATTCTGGAAATGCTCAAGAAAATTGGATTTACTTGGCTGGGCGCAGTGGCTCACTCCTATGTGATCCCAGCACTCTAGGAGGCTGAAGTGGGTGGACTGCTTGAGCTCAGAAGTTTGAGACCAGCCTGAGCGAGAATGAAACCCCATCTCTACGAAAAATAGAAAAACTAGCCAGGTAGTGTAGCAAGTGCCTATAGTCCCAGCAACTTGGGAGGCTGAGGTGGGAAGACTGCTAGATGCCAGGAAGTGAGGTTGCTATGAGCTAGGCTGAGGAAAAAATAAATTGGATTTACTAAATTATTTCAATTAGCTTTATAAAAGTTGCATAAGAGCTTAGAAAGATTTTGATTATTAAATTTGAAGACTAGATCAAGCAGATTTTTTAACTTTTAATAGAAAATGAATTAACTTTTATTAATTATTATTGTTATGTTTAAAGAAAAAGTTTTTTTTATTTGTAAACTTTAATAAACCACATTATGCACTCTTGGCGGCCAAGATGGGTGGACTGCTTGAGGTCATGAGTTTCAAGACCAGCCTGAGCATGAGCAAGACCCCATCTCTTGCTCTGGTAATGTGGTGGGTGCCTATAGTCCCAGCTACTCGGGAGGCTGAGGCAAGAGGATCACTTGAGCCCAAGAATTTGAGGTTACAGTAAGCTATGATGCCATGGCACTCTACTGAGGGTAACAAAGTGAGACTATCTCTAAATAAATAAATAAAAATAAAATAAAACCACACAATGGCCAAAAGGCATACACAGATGGAAATTCCACGCCTGTGAGAGATAGGAGGGGCAGATGCACAGCCAACCCGCCTGGACAGCAGGGCCAGAGCTTGGACTGGGCTGCAAAAGTCCCAACACAGACACTGAGAGTGTTAAGTGGGACCAATGGGTAGCTGCAGCGGGTTGCAGAGTGAGAGCAGCTTCCCAGGAGCCCCATGCCACTCACCCCAGAGCCGCGGCTGCATAGGCAGCTCCTGCAGAGCTGACCTCCTCGCAGTCCCCCTGTAGGGCCTCCTGGATGAGCTCATCCACCACCTGAGCCAGGTCCTAGGAGAGACCAGCATGAGCTCCAGAGGGACGCCCCTTAGGGCCAAGAGACATCTGAGGCACCTCACAAGAACAGTGCTTGATCCTTGACCCAAGAAAGGGGCCTTCTACAGGGATAGAGCCAGTATGCTATGGCCCCACCAGTGCCCTGGGCCCTGTCTTCTTTGTCTGTATCAAACATCCTTAAGTTTTGTGGCCATTCTGTGCTCCCCAGGGATGCTCTGATCCTGCCCTAGCAGCTGGTGCCACAGCCATACTATGGACAGGCCCTGCTTGACCCTAGCTTACCCCCTTAGCAGGCATGCGATGCTGCCTGTGAGCCCAAAGGTCAGCCTGTGCACTGGCCACTTGGAAGGAGCAGGTGTAAGGCCAGCAAGGCAGATGCACAGGGCTCAGGCTGGTTTCTGAAGGGAAGGCTGACATGCTGCTGAGTAATGATGAGCTGACAGGTGCTACGTCAGCCTGGGGTAGCCGAGTCACTGTGGGCAGACCCCCCCTCACCTTTCTGGCCCCTCTCCTTGGAGACTAGGCCACACGGCCCCACCTCATGGAGAGTGGAGCCGAGGAGCCGAGAAGGTTCCCTACCGCATCAGAGTACACGGGCACAGGCTCCACGTGCAGCAGCTCAGGCTGTGTGCTGGGCTGGAAGAGGCTAGATGCCACAGGTGGGGCCGGGGCCAGGGCTGGAGGTAGAGGTGCTGTTGAGGGCACAGGGACAGGGAGGGGCTGGGAGAGAGGCCCAGGCAGGGGTGCACCCAGCTCAGCACCATCATCTTCTCTCTCGCCACCTGCAAGGAGAGACACAGGAAGGAAAATGGCTGCAGACAATGACCCTGATGACTGGCCAGCCCTCCCTGAGGAGACCACGGCAGGACACCTCCTGAGGGCAGCCCTGTGGGACACACGCGTCTTATCCATCCATTCCCAGTGAGTCATAGCCCTGGGCCCCAAAGTAGACACTCTGGTCACCAAAGTGTCCCCAGTAGAGAGCACAGCCACACTCACCTGCTACATCTGGGCAGGGTCTCTGAGAGCCAACAGGCAGCTCCGTGGCAAGGCTCTCCCCAACATACTTGTTCTGGGAGTTGAAGCTGCACACGGGGGTATGATGAGGGATGGGGGGCAAAGGCCCCCCGTTCACGATCTCCCCAATTGATACCACTAGCTTCTTGGTAATGAGCACCGACTTCCTGGCTTTGGACAGGCCCTCTGGCTCCAGGAATGCAGAGCGGTTCAGCTCAACACAGCTGCACATACCACAGAGAACCCAGAGCAATTAGGAACAAGGCTTCACCTGAGTGCCCCTCTATCCACCCAAGCCCCTTGGGTGAAAAGCACAAACCCCATGTCCCCAAGGGTCAAATGTAAATGAGCAAGAAAGCAAAGACCTAGTTACCAGGCTGCTGTCCCTGGGGTCTCACTATGACCATGGGACCTCCCAGCTTTCATGTCAGCAGCCATTAAGTGGAGTGACGCACACCTGCGCCCTCGTGTTGCCACCACGTTAGCTGAGGACAGAACTGGAGAGAGGCGACAGGCAGGGCAGGCACTATGGGACGGGACACCTAACACGGATGCTGTCTGATGGGGCCACTTTCTGGGACAAGGCCTGTGAGTTCTACCATGACTAGAGACACTGACAGCTGAGCACAACAGAAGACCCTGGCCTGGCCATCTGGTGCAAAGGCAACCTTCAAGGGACAAAATGAGGCAGGTCCTAACCTTTATTTTTAGGTTCTTTGGTAACTCATGAAAAGCAATGTGGAGTCACAAGAAACAGTCTGAAAAGCAACCTGCCTACAACCAGCACAGACCTTGGGAATGCCGCCTGGGCATTCCCAACCTCTGTCTGCTCACCTGATGCCAGGGAGGCAGCCTAGATATGCACCTCTCCAGGGCCAGACAAGCCCTTAGCCCCATGTAGCCCTTTGTCACAATCAAAAAGAACAAAATGAAAAAGAGGCCAGCACACCCAGTGCTCTTACCCATCAGAGACAGTGAGGCCGTGGCAGCTGAGGAAGTCTGTCGCCTCCTCACAGTCTTGGAACAGAAGCATGCGGACCACCCCATCCAGGGGGAAGACAGTAGATCGCTGAGTGCTCACAGTGTACGCAACGTTAAGTGCCCGGAGAGCATCCTTGCGGATCTGAAAGGGGAACCAAAGTCACTGCAGCCTCAGGAGATGCCTAGTCAGGTGAGGCCATCACCCAGCCATAGACACAGAAGAGCCAGCAGGGAGCCCCATGTCAGAGATGCCCAGGACTGTGTAACAAGCACAGACAAGTCTCACAGACAAGGATGGGCTGTGAAGTTTTCACTTATAAGAAAAATTGGAATAGTCCATCAAGGACATGGGAAGTAAACTACATGGCACGCACTCACAAACCCCATACACGTGCTCAAAGCTGGCACAGGGACCAGATTAAGCATGACAGGTGGAGACAACATTGTTTTGTAGCATTATAGCAAGTACTGTAAAAAAGGAAGACAAAAGGAAAACAGGAAAATGCTAACAGAAATTATCTCTGGTGCTGGGACTCAGGGTGACTCCTACTAGTCCTTGTGCCACACTCTTCTCTACAGCCTGGACTGTTCTTCAGGCTGAGTCTAACAGTCACCAAAACAAATAAAATCTCTGTCCCCATGTAGCTGATACACTAACACGGGAACCAGTCCTACAGAAAATGAACATGCAGCTGAGAAGGTACCAGCTGAGCTGGGCAAGGCAGTGCAAATCTGCAGGGAATAGCAGTTGGAGCCCAGAGCCCTAGGGACCCTGTGAGTGGGCCTGCAGATGGCATTTGAGCAAGGTGGGTCACCAGTAGTAAAAACACTGCTTTTTCTAAAGCAAAACACTTGGGTTTATCTTTTGTTTAAAGTGATTACATATGGTAAACACTCTAGTAACATTAAATTATCATTTGTAAATTTTATCTGAGTTTTATTTAACAAGTACACAGAGCTCCCCACATGAGAGATTGTAAGAAATGTCTTTTGTTCCAATATTTTGGTTCTATTGGCACCTTCAGATCTAACTACAAGGACAAATCTGTAAGAGATGCTTTGCCTAGGACAAACTATGGGTTTTTTGTCTGTTTACAGAAGGATGTGGTATGTGGCCTTGGAAGAGACACAGCAAGCTGGGCATAGGTGAGGGCACAGCCCACAAGGCCGGCAGCAGTGCCAGTGGCATCTTACTGTGCTGAGGGGCCCAGAGCAGCAGGTTTCACATGGCTACCCAGCTTGAATGTCAGTCCAAACCTCACTGTGTGGCTGGAATTAAAGAACTAACTTTGGATGTTAGAGATTTTACACACCATGCACAACCCAGGTAAGGGGCAGGTCTTTCTATTGCCTGAGACCCCAGCGCACAGCCCAGATGGGGCAAAGATCAGACACTTCAGTATGTATTGAAATAAATGTGATATGGTCAGGCTCACTCCAAAACTTCATATTAAATACACTAAGAATCTAAATGCTAGGCACTTTGTGAGCATGTTGTGGGATTGTTGCCTTTTGGTTTTTTGCTTTCATAGAATATGATGCTGCTGGATTTTTTAACTAGTTTGAAAATAGTTCTTAAAAAGATTTAACTACAGGACAGTGTTCCAGTGTACAGCCTCTTCTGGGTGATCAATGTTGCCAACCCCTTTAACATAAAACAGGGACACTGGTCACACCACCTGGGGTTGCCACAAGGACTATGTAGGAGTTAGCCCACAACGCACTTGGCAAGGTTCCTGCAATAGACACACTTAAATATCACAAGTAATAACCAGCTTTCTTCCAATTCTGCAAATAGTTATATTACTCACCTGATTAAAGTAACAATGTAAAAGACAAGCACTCAGGTAAGAAGCTGATTGGACCAGTTTGAAAAATCTCACAAAATTATTACTGTTCAATGCAGCAAAAGCTTGAACAGCAAATTTCACCTCAGAGGAGTTTCTTACAGTAGGATGGAACTGTTGTACTTCTCTGTGAATTAAAGAAAAGAAGTTAGAATGTTATTTTCTTTCTTTCTTTCTTTTTTTTTTTGAGACAGAGTCTCAAGCTATTACCATGGGTAGAGTGTCCTGGCATCACAGCTCACAGAAACCTCAAACTCCTGGGCTTAAGCTATTCTCCTCCCAAGCAGCTGGGACTACAGGCACCCTGCCAGAACACCTGGCCATTTTTTTTTTTTTAATTGTGGTTGTCATTGTTTGGTAGGCCTACGCTGGATTCAAACTCACCAGCTCCAGTGTATATGGCTGGCACACTAGCCACTTGAGCTATCCACGCTGAGCCTACATTTTTTTTTTTTTTTGCAGTTTTTGGCTGGGCCAGGTTTGAACCTGTCACCTCTGGTATATATGATGCCCTACTCCTTTGAGCCACAAGGCACCACCCTAGATATTATTTTTAATTAGACAAAATTTCCATGGGGATAGATATAATAAATAACTAGATTTCAGATGTGCTCTTGCCGGTAATCCCAGCACTTTGGGACACCAAGACAAGGACCGCTTGAGGCCAGGAGTTCAAGACCAGCCTAAGAAACACAGTAAGATTCCTTCTCTACAAAAAAATAAAAGGTTTCTTAAATTAGCCAAGAGGGATGGTGTTTGCCTATAGGCCCAGCTACTCAGGAGGCTGAGGCAGGAGGATCATTTAAGCCTAGGGGTTAGAGGCTGCAGGGAGATGTGATCACACCACTGCAGTCCAGTCTGGGCAAATGTTGAGATCCATGTCTAAAAATAAATAACTGGATGTTATACAACTATGTTTAGGAAGGTCTTACTAGTGAAAGGTGCTTATTAAACTCATAGTTTACTAACTTCAAAGCTACCACTCTCAGGCTGGATTCAATGACAAAAGTTTTCTTTAAAAAGATAATGTAAGACAGACATGGTGGCTCATACCTGTAACTGCTAGCACTCTGGGAGGCCAAGATGGGTAGACTGCCCTGAGTTCAGGAGTTCAAGACAAGCCTTAGCAAGAATGAGACCCTGACTCTACTAAAAATAGTGTCTCAAAAGGAAAATAACAAAAACAAATTACCTGGACATGGGAATTTGCTAACAACTCTGGCGAGGCACCCTGAGGTTCTCCAACCTGGCTTACGTACCTCTCTTACTGGGAGGGCTCCTTCCTCAGCAACTCTCGATGAGAAAGTTCTTGAAAAGATGTGCGCGGGGCCTCGTCAGGTGCTAATGGGGGTGCTCCACTCCCACCTAGCTTGGTAGACTACACACCCCTGGCTGAGGTCTCTTGCTATTACCCCAACATTTGCTATCAGACAGAACTCAGCACTATCAGCTAACTCTAATCCTAAAAGATCTTTTCCTATATAAACCCTAACTCTTCATGTGCCTCAGGCCAAGTCTGTTGTTGCTATTTTTGAGATAGAGCCTTACTCTGGCCCTGGCTGGAGAACCGTGGTGCCATTACAGCTCACAGCAGCATTAGCCTCCCAGGCTCCAATGATCCTCCTGCCTCCGCCTCCCAATTAGCCAGGACCACAGGCGCTACCATCATACCCAGCTAATTTTTCCTATTTTTTAAGAAAAGAGATCTTGCTGTGTTGCTCAGGCTTTTACGCCAACTTTGGATTCTGAAATTTACCTGAGGATGTCCCCCTTATTGAGATTGAGCAGAACGTTGTAACCCTGGAACTCGGCCTCACGGGCGCAGGCCACACCCCTGCCACGCAGGTCCTGGTACATCTCTTTCAGGCTCTGCAGGCACTTGGTCATGTTCTCATTGTTGATCTTGGCATCGAAGGAGGACATGGGCTCCTCACACATGAAGTGGGCACAGTGGATGTGGAACCGGGTGCACTTCTCAATCAAGGATACAGTCAGGGGGTCACAGAGATGCTGCTGTGTGATGTCCTGGCAGTAGGTGAGGGGGAGGAAGTCACACGTGGGCACACCCGACTCGCACACGCTTCTCATACAGTCCAAGACCATGCTTACTCCCCAACTTCTCTTATTTCAATTTGAAACAAAGCCTGTGAAGAATATCTTAATAGGACTTTATAATGGTTGAAACAAAAGCATGTATTTATTACAAATGACATATAAATGAGTAAAAGGAAAGCAGCCATCACTTTGACTTTGGAATTGACATGCATTTTCTAGTCTTCAGATTGGAGGCAGCTGATACCTTCCGGATGCCCCGAGTGCGGTTCCACACGAAGTCGTACCAGTCCCTCAAGCTGCCTTCCTTCTGGTCCATGATCTGGGTCACCAGGTAGTCCATGGTCCTGCTCAGCACCGCTGAGGGCCGCAGCTCATGTGGCAGGGGCTCCTCCTGATCCGCTGAGGACCGGCTGTACTCCTTCACAGCTGCCGCATGGTCCACCTAGGATGGGGACAGGGACAAGCTGCTTGGTTGGTAAATGCAGGGCCCTCAGCACAGTTATGCCTTCAAATGATGGTAGAATCACATATATACTCACACAAGAACAATATTTGAGAATACTTTTTTTTTCCTTAGAGACAGAATCTCATTCTGTCACCCGGAATAAAATGCCTGGTGTCATAGCCCACAGAAACCTCAAACTCCTGGGCTTAAGTCATCTTCCTGCCTCAGCCTCCTAAATAGCTGGGACTATAGGTGTCCACCACAACACCTGGCTAGTTTTTCTATTTTTAGTAAAGACGGGGTCTCACTCTTGCTCAGGCTGGTCTTGAATTCCTGGCCTGCAAGAGTGCTGCGATTACAGGTGTGAGCCACCATGCCTGACCGAGAATATATTATTTAATAATCAAAATCCATAAACAAAATGAATTGAGAAACTTGACTTTGGCAAACATGACGAGGAAAAACGGTGTCTGTCTCCAAGAAGCACAAAAAATATATATCTATTAGGGATGTCTATTCAGACCAGAAGGAAATCTGAGGGCAGCAGTGAGGACAGACAGGCCCTACAACAGAGGCTCTGTAGGGCCAGCTACAGCTACCCAGGGAGGCTGAAGACACACAGGCCAGGATAGTGAGATCCACAGCACTATGTCACAATCATCTATTCTCTCCTGGGGCAGGAACTGTGGGCTTCTATGGTGACACTTAGCACTAAGCTAGGGACCCTACATCAGGCAAAGGGCTATTAAGCCACAAGCCAGAGAGAAGAGAAGCCCATAGCAAAATTTACACAGAGCAAAAGGATCTAAACTAGCACAAAGTCCTGAGCCAGCAATTTGGGAACATACTTCAACACATGTTCAGAAAAGGGAATACCCTGTGATGCAGTAATTTAACTCTTAGAATCTATCTAAAGAAAATAATCTAAATACTACAGAAACCCTTCACAGAAGAAAATCTGAAAAAATCTATTAATAGAACTGAAAAATCTTACACAGCCAATCTACTGATGGCAAGAACAGTGAGTTCCATTGGAGCTACATCATCAAATGTACCACTATTTATTAATGTTTAGAGGTCATTGTAAAAAAGACACATGCTCATAATTTTAAATGTAAACGATACATACAAAACTGTGTCTAAGGCACAAATGTGTAAAACATACAAAAGGACAGGAATAAGGCCAGACACGATAGTTCACACCTATAATCCTAGCACTCTGGGAGGCCAAGACAGGAGGATCACTTGAGGCCAGGAGTTAGATAAGCCTGGGCAGGAGCAAGCCCTCATCTCTACAAAATATAAAAATATTATCCAGGCATGGTAGCTCATGCCTGTAGTCCTAGCTTTTCAGGATGCTGAGGTAGGAGGATCTCTTGAGCCTAGAAATTGAAGCTGCAGTGAGCTATGATGACACCACCGTACTCCAGCCAGGGAGACAGCGAGAAGATCTCACGAACAGAAAAATAGCAAAAATTTCCACCACCCTCTAAAGAAAGCAAACACCCACATCAAATATCCATATATACAGAAATTACAAAAGAATAATCTCCCCTGCCTTGGCACCTGTGGTTATGGCGCCAGCCACATGCACCGCAGTTGGCAGGTTCGAACCTTGCCTGGGCCTGCTAAACAACAATGACAACTGCAACAAAAAAATAGCTGGGTGTTGTGGCGGGTGCCTGTAGTGCCAGCTACTTGGTAGGCTGAGACAAGAGAATCGCTTAAGCCCAAGACTTGGAGGTTGCTATGAGCTGTAACACTATGGCATTCGACCAACGAAGACATCATGAGACTGTCTCAAAAAAAATAAATAAATAAATAAATAATCTCCCTTCCCTCGCACACCTTTCCCCTTCCCCATGGAGTCCTGTGGAGCTCACCTGGTCAGTCCCTGGGACCACTTCAAACACACTCAGTTGGCTCCGGGTCTCCCGCATGTACCGTTCCTTCTCGGGACACATGTCTGGACACGTCCCAACAAAAGTCCTCGCTTTGTCCAGATCAGTTCTTTTCACCCGAGCTAAAGATAGCATGTAAATGCTAAGAATGTGCCACACAGTCAGCAAGAACCCACAGGAGTATATTTTCATAATGACAATAAGAAAAATTAAAATTAAACAAACACACACAAATTACCAAGGGAAAAAAAAAATACTTTTAAAACTATGAGTCTCAGAGGAGAGACCGACAGGAAGAGACCTACCCCACCAAGCAGTGGCATCAAAATTCACAAAAACCACCTCCAGAATGCCCCTACAGATCAGAGGCCCTAGACTAGAAAGGGTCCCATCCTCACTGCCAGCCGATGTCCACCAGTGCACACTAACTCTTATGATGACCTCAATGACAAATAATCATGTTGCAGTATATTTGCTAAAAGGACAAATTTGTTAAAAATGCAAACATTCAGGCTCGGCGCCTATAGCTCAACCGGCTAAGGCGCCAGCCACATACACCTAAGGTGGAGGGTTCGAATCCCCAGCCCGGACCCACCAAACAACAATGATGGCTGCAACCAAAAAATAGCCGGGCGTTGTGGCGGGCGCCTATGGTCCCAGCTACTTGGGAGGCAGAGGCAAGAGACTCGCTTGAGCCCAGGAGCTGGAGGTTGCTGTGAGCTGTAATGCCACAGCACTCTACCCAGGGGGACAGCTTGAGGCTCTGTCTCAAAAAAAGAAAAAATGCAAACATTCAAAACAGAGCAGTGCTCCATGCTCTGACCACAGTAAGTGGCACATGACAGAAGCCAACAGAGCTCAGGGAAGAAGTAAACCAGCATGACCACAGAGCTGAGCTATCAAGTGGAGACCACAGAGGCCCAGAATCAGCTCAGATTATAACAGCCCAGTGGGAAGGGGAGCTGTGTCCCTGGGCTCCCAAGAAGATGGCAACCACAGGTCAGCCGTAGACACACACCACACCTTGACGCATGACTCTATCTCTCTGGTCCAGCAGGCGGTACTTCTCCTCAGAAGTCTCAGCCACGGTGCCAATCAGGGCACTAAGGGACGACACACAGGGCCCCAGGCCCTCAGAGCCCTCAGAGCCTGAGTCAAATAGGTCTCCCTCAAACTGGTGGGCCTTCAGGAGACTTGGCTTTTTCACTGGAGAGCTACAAAGGAAACAACATATAAAGGGTCCTTTTATCTCCTAGACTGTGATGTTATTTCCATTTCTGAACATGCCCTTCATCTTTCAAGATTTTCTATCTCCTATAGCTGACAAACTACAAGCACTGAAATGAAGTGAGCCTTTTTTTGTTTTGAGAAAGAGTCTCACTTTGTTACCCTTGGTAGGATGCCATGGCATCACAGCAACCTCAAACTCTTGGGCTTAAATGATTCTCCTGCTTCAGCCTCTCAAGTAGCTGGGACTATAGGCACCCACAATGTCTGCCTATTTTTTATAGATGGGGTCTCTCTCTGGCTCATGCTGGTCTTGAACTCATGAGCTCAGGCGATTGACCTGCCTTGGCCTCCCAGCGTGAACCACTGTACCTGGCCTTTTTTTTTTTTTTTTTTAAATAGAGACAGGGTCTCTCTGTCACTGAGGCTGGAGTGCAATGGCATCCTCACACCTCACTACAGCCTGTAACCCCTGGACTCAAGCAATCTTCCGGCCTTAGCTTCCTGAGTGAATGGGACTACAAGCATCACTATGGCCAGTTAATGCCTTTTTTGTAGAGATGAGGTTTCAGTATGCCGCTGGGGCGAACTTAGCCTCAAGTGTTCCTCCTGCCTCCAATCCCAAAGTATAGGATTATAGGAATGAACCATCATGTCCAGCCAAGAGAAGCCTTCCCAGAGATCTGTGATAAGCACAAAATTGTTAGTCACTGAGTTTTTTTTTTTTTTTTTTT
>CAUYTI010119653.1:0-34775 GCA_963575145.1 Galago senegalensis
ACATCGTATGCGTGTCTATACGCGGGGGGGGCACACACACATCGTATGCGTGTCTATACGCGGGGGGGGGCACACACACATCGTATGCGTGTATACGCGGGGGGGGCACACACACATCGTATGCGTGTATACGCGGGGGGGCACACACACATCGTATGCGTGTCTATACGCGGGGGGGGCACACACACATCGTATGCGTGTCTATACGCGGGGGGGGGTGTTAAGCCATAACATGGAAGGAAATTCTGAGACAAGCTCCCAGATGTGTGAATCTTGAGGACAGTGTGCTGAGGGAACTAAGCAGTCACAAAAAGAGGTGCAGGTGCTGCACAGGGTCACTGATGCCACCTCCCTAGTTGTCAGGGCCAGAGGCAGGAAGTAGGATGGCTGGGCCAGGCCTGGCGCTCGGGGAGGTGACAGAATTTCAGTTTGACAACGTGGAAACAGTTCTAGAGACGGATGGTGGTGACAGTTGCAGAACAATGAGAATGTGCTTAATGCCACTGACCTGCACTCTTAAAATCGTTTAAATGGTAAATTTTATGTTATACACATTTTACAACAAAGATGCAAACAACTCTTCCCCCAAAAATGTTTGGGACAAACATGTATTAAATATGTATGCATAATTACACTAAAAATTTCATTATTTATTTGAAATTAAAATATCTGGAATTTACCACATAACAAAATGATTCACGGTCTACCTGAAATTCAGTCCAACTGGGTGTATTTTTATCAGCTAAAGCTGGCAGCCCTTTGGGAGTGTGACGAGGTGCCTGCCTGAAGTCGAAGTCAGACAGGTCTCCCTACCTGCAGCCCCTCCCCCAGCCACCTGTGGGCACCCACACCTCAGAGATTCAGACCCTGTCCGGGCTGGCAGCAGGGACAAGGGGGAGTTGGAGCTGCTTTGTCTCTCTACAGCCCCCAGCCTCCTTGGAGAGCCATGGCCAACTGTGATCAGCATTGCCTTGTAACAGGAACACACGACCATCCCAGTCTGCAGACAGGAGGACTGGGACTCTCAGGGGTCACATGACAGGTCACACCTGTCTCAGCCCTGCTGTCTCCTGCTGGCCTTCCTTTGCAGGTCTGAGTGTGCTTCCCCTCCACCACTGAAGGGGAGGAAGAGAGAGGCCCAGTGGTCCCAGGTATGGAGATGAGGCTTCTCTTGTAAAACCAGGGCCAAGGGGGCTTTATCCAGAATCAGGCCTGACCACCCTTGCTGGCCTGCCTGTCCCATCACTGATGTGGAGATGCTGAAACCTAGCACATCTCCAGGCCACTAGGCAGGAGCCAGCAAGGACACAAGACAGGAGGGACAACTGACCAGTTACCATGCTAGTCATACAAGCCCACTACCAGAAGGTCCTTCCCAGGTCCTCTGAACACATGGAGGGTTCCCAGCTCAGGACAAGTCTGAATGGGCCACCTGATCTGTGGGTTTGGAAAGCAGGTGGAACACGGGGACCCCCCCCCACTCTCAGGCTCTTGCAGCCCATTTCTGAAGGGCAGTCAAGTTGGAAACTTCTGCCCAAGCTGATGCTCTGTGGAGGCAAAGAGTTCTGTCCCCTGCCATCTTGGCCTGCCCTGTCCACACCCAGACTCGGGCCTGGCAGGCACAGGGATGTGGGCATCTGATGAGACAGCTCTGGGCAGAGCTCGGTGGTGTCACCAGGGTGGGCACATCAGATCTCTGAGGCAGACAGCTGGCGAGAGGACTAGAGGAACCAGTCCCATCCCCAGAGTGAGGCCTGGGGACAGTGGCAAGGCCACATACCTGGGGGCTGCACAGGGTGACCCCATGCCACTGTATCCCATCCCTTCCTACCTGTCAGGGGTTCCACCCTTGGCTCCCTCCCTGAACACCAGCTGCTTCTCTCTAAGGCTGTCCTGAGGGCACCTCCTGGCCTGCCTTGTGTCCCTGTGCCCTGGAGACAGTCTTATGGGTTCTACTCAGGAGGAGCCCGGCAGCCAATCCTTGCTACAACTTCCTACAACCAGAGCCAGCAAGCAAGAGTTTGGACACCAAAAAGTGTGATGGGCGAGGGTGATGCTCAGGAAGCAGCTGTGACAGTGACAATGGCAGGAGTCCTCCCCGCAGCCAGTTCCCTGATTGCTGGCTCCTCCCTCCCTATGGGGGTGCCCTTAGCCACTGCCAGCCTTCTGCAAGACTTCTGCAAGACGGGACAAAGAGAAAGAACAGGCTTCCCTCTCCAATAGGTACACTCCTGACATGACACAGACCAGGCACAGAGAGGTGCAGCAATCTGCCCAAGGTCACACAGCAAGCACTGGAACCCCAGCAGGTTGGCTGGCTCAGGCAGACCAGGCTTTGGTGCCCTCTGAAGTCTCACCTCTTTGCTAAGACAGTAGCCATTGGGAATGGAGAGATTGCCCTCAACCAAGGCAGTGGCCTTAGTCATCAGCCAGTCACTTTCCTCAGGCCAGTGGTCAACGTGCCAACACGAATAGAACAGGCAGCACTCAAACGTCCACACACGCCCTTTCCTTAATCTAGTCAGCCCAGATGCCACCACCTCACAGTGGCCCTCCAGGCCCTTCCTCATATTCCGTACTGGCTGCTGTGTCCCCTGGCCAGACAGAAGCTCTCAGAGGGAGGATGGGGACTGTGCTGCATCCTGGCACCCAGAACAGCCTCTGCCTCGGGGGAATCTCTGCTCCAGGAAGGAGGACATGGGGGTGGTCCCCTAAGGCACTTGATGTTTGGCTGGAACAGACCTCTGGACACAGCTGCCCTGGCTTTGGGGTCCAGCCACCACACCCTCAGCCCCGCATCTCCAGCTGGCCTTGCACTGCCTCTGGTGTTGAGTATGGGGGTGATACCACCCCTTTGGGCACTCCCAGGTGCCAGACCCCGTGCACAGAGTTCAGACACACCATGCTGGGCTCCCAACACTGTGGGGAATGGGTGCCCTTTCTCTTTGGAGGCAAGATGCTCAGTCTTAGGGAGCAGGTGCCCTCGGATTCTCACACCAGCCATCCTGCTGCACACCCCCTTGTCCAGCTTCCTCCTCCTGCCTGAGGACCCTCCCTGCTCTGAGCTCCATTCCCTCTCCTCAGGCTCCCTGTGTGGATGGGAAAACCCAGCCCTCCCTGGTCCTCTAGCCAGTCCCTGATGCTCCAGGACTCCTGGCCTTGGGCTGCAAACTCTGGATTTAGAACATGGAGGCTATTCCTCCAGTGGGGGAAGAGCCTGGGGGCCTGTGAGCACAGCACAAGAGGTAGCCACGAAAGTTTCTCAAGCCACCGCTGAGGACAGGGTAAGAGACGGCCACAGCTGTACACTGTCTGGGGGCTTGGGCCCGTCCCAGGCTGGGCGGGTTTGCATCACTCAAGAGGGTGTGTGGCTGTAACCCCACGTGCAGATGTTTAGATTCACATGTGACTTCCCTTCATCTTTAAGTTACACAAACAAACACACGGTCACTTCAGCCAAGCCAGGCCACCACTCACAGGAAGCCCCTAACTCACTGTCTCTGTGCTGACTGCAGCCTGTGGGCTGAGCGCTTTGCTTGCAGCCCAATTTCAGCAGCAGAAACAGCACCCAGCACCCAGTAGGAGCAGGAGGGCTGTGATCTCTGTGTCTGCACAGCTTGCACGCAGGCAGATGGCTGAGTCCCTCACTCGGGGTGGCACAGGGTGCCAGGGAGCCTGCCCCATCCCCACTCCCCCACTGCACCAGGCTCTCCTGGCACCAGCTTCCTCGTCTTGGCTGTAGGGCCCAACATGCTGCCTGGGGCTGCTTGATTTTCTCTGCATTGTAAGCCCCCTTGTCATCTGCTGAAGCCTGTGGGCCCCTTCTCAGGATGTTTGTTTGTGAAGCATAAAATTATGCAGAGGGTCGCAAAGGAAACCACTTGTGCAGTAATTATGAGAATATTATAAAACGGGCTGTGACGTGCTGATGCACCCACTTCCCTGTGAACGCACTGCCTCTATAGACTCAGCAGCAGAGGTACAGGCAGCTGGAATCTCAAAGTCTGGGTAAGCCAGTGGTTCTCAACCTTCCTAATGCCGCGACACTTTAATACAGTTTCTCACGGTTGTGTTGACCCCCAACCATAAAATTACTTTCGTTGCTACTTCATAACTATAATTTTGCTACTGTTATGAATTGTAATGTAAATATCTGATATGCAGAACACCCCCAAAGGGGTCACGACCCACAGGTTGAGAACCGCTGTTTAAGCTCACACACCATTTCAAACTATCTGCTATGAATCTAAAGGAACATAAAAATACTAGCAGTTTCTACTGGTGGCCAAGTCCCGGGTCCTAGAATTACTACTGGTCCTAGTAAGAAGAGAGCTGAACTTTGGTCAGAGGTCAGCCATGTGGAGGCTCACTCCCAGCCAGGCTCGTGAGCTCCCCAAGCCTCATTCACACACCCAGTAAATGACTCTAGGTCTGAGGTACGCTGCCTCCACACTGGTGACTCCACCACGGAGTTGTTCCTGCCCTTCTAGAACAACTCCATCCCACCCCAGCTGGCCCCCTGGAGCAAAGCAGGGTCCCCTCCGAAGCTCCCTCTGCCCGGTATGGTCCTGTCTGGCTTTAGAAGAAGTTCAAGTACTTCTTAGAGCGAGCTCCTGGGGTTGGCGGGGGGCAGCTCAGCTTCTTGGGTACATTCTGCATGCACAGGATTCCAGGGCTCCCTGACTGTCCTGCTAAGTGCCAGGATCACACCATCCCTAAATTGCTATGATGGCAAAAGTGCCTCAAGGCAACCGCTCCTGGGTGGGGGCATCTGGTCCTGGGAGGGCCCTTCCCAGCCTGTGTGTCTGACCTGCAGCTGCTCCTCACCCCAAAGTTCCCACAGCAGAGGCACATTGGGAGGCATCAGTCCAAGGATGCCCTAGAGTGTCCTGAGTACAGACCCCTGCCTGGCATATGTGGCAGGTGGTTCCAGGGACAGCAGGGCTGGATCACCTAAGAGACTTGACTCTTAAAATACCTCCTTTGGTCCAGTGTGTCCCAAGCTCCATGACAACTGGAGACACCTGTAAATGTCTGAGCCAACCCTGGAGGCAGGTGGCATCAGCTTCCTCCCTCTGGGGCCTGGCAGATGGTCACAGGTGGGTGGGATGTGCTCCCTGAGGCCCCAAGACCTAGGTACTCATGGCTTAGATTCCTGAGAAGACACTTGGATATCACACATGGTTCCAGGCACCAAGGATGTACTAAGATACAGGGACACAGGAGGACTACAGACTCTGAGGATGCCCTGGACACAGGGGACAGACTTAAGACCACCCGGAGGCCCCAGGGATGTGCTTAGACAGCTGGTCTTATGTCCGGGGACACTGTCTGAGGGTGTGCACACTTCACACTTCCCTGCAGGTCCAATGCTGGTGGGGGACCCAGGGAGACATGGGGCCATCACTGCTGGGTGACCTTGTCCAAGGCCTTAGCTCATCTACATGCTATCCTGTCCTGCAAAGCACTAGGGATGCCACAGCCTGAATCTGTCACCACAGGGCAGACCAGCTGGGGCATCAACAAGGTTCAGGATAAAGACAGTACCTGCTGGGCTTGGGCAGCCTAGAGGTCCTCACTAGACTCTGGGCTGCTTGGGAGAAGGAATAGAAGAAGAAGGCCCTGTGTCCATTGGCCTGGCCAGCTCACTCTTGTCCCTCACAAGGAGGTAGGACAGCAAGCCGAGCACTTAGCCCCACTGGCAGGATCAGCTCTGGCCTTAGGAGACCCCCCGGGGCATGCTGACTGACCTTCTGTCCTCCCAGCCAGCTGGACAGGCACTCCTGGGCATGTGTTCCCCCTGCCCTGACTGAATGGAGCTGATCTGTGTTCAGACCCCCATGCCCTTCTGGGCCTGGCCTCAGTGCCCCCAGTCTTCTGGGTCCTTTCTTTGTACCTGTGGGGCAGTTGGTGGCTCTGGCCCAGCTCCCCATTCTCTGACCCAACTTCACCCCTGCAAGCCTGGTCAGAGTGGTGGTGACTCACTCAGCAAGCAGGTGGTGGGGCCTGGCTTGGGGCAGCAAGGCATCTGGCCTAGCTCTGCTCTGAGCCCTGAGGACCCACCTCTGGGCACCAAGTGGTACTCAGCCTGCATTCCACACAGCCAGTCCTGCCTGCTCTGTGGTCCCCTGGGGTGTTTGGCACAGGAAAATGGAGACGGGGTGGACAGGGACACCCTGTCCACCTACAGGGGCCCATCACACACACACACCCCCACACACACATGCAAGCCTGGGGGGCCCACATCTCACCTGGCTCTAGTCCTGCGTTGGGCTCTGATTCCTGCTGCTCCCATTAGGGAGGTCTCAGGGACAGTGTGTGCCTTGCTCTCCTCCTCAGAGATGCAGCTGAGGTTGGGGCCCAGGCTGTCCTGCCACCCGCCCGGCTGCCAGGGCCAGGAAGTACACAGCATGGAGGAGCAAGGCATCACCTTGGGACACAGCTGCCAGATGCACTCATGCAGTCCCCTGCCGCCTCCCCAGCATTACTCTGGCGTCCTGAAGGCTACCTGCTCAGGCTCTATGAAATGCCCCAAGGAAGACAAATCCATGGGTCAGAGTTGACCAACTCTGGCCACTGTGGTGATGACTGTCACCCCTGCCTTGCTATTGTGACATGAAGGGAGGAGACAAAGGGACACAGGGCAATGCAGGGCCTAGAGCTAAGGCTTCCTGAGTCTGTAGAGACCAGGCTGTAGCCCAAGAATGCTGCTGGCCGGCCTGAACCCTCCTTACTGCTGTAGGGCCTTGGTACACATCTGTGGAGTCTTAAGCCCAGGCCCAAAACACAGAGATGACAGCTTGCCCTAAAGAGTGATCAAAACCTCAGTCATCAAATACCTAGAATCAGAGTCTCTCATATCAGGGGAGGTTCTTAGGACCATGAGGCAGATGTGATGGGCTTGCTACCCACTTTGGGCTGACCTGTGCCCCCCAAACTCATGTGATAAAGCCCTAACCCCAGAGTGTGACCACCTCTAGCTGGGAGTGGACTGGGTCTTTGCAGATGAAACTGATTAAGATGAGATCATAGGGGCCCCTAACCTAACATGACTGGTGTCTTTACACGAAGGGGACATTTGGAGACAGACACGCATGCAGGGAGGACACCATGTGAAGATGAAAACAGATTTACAAGCCAAGGAACACCAGCAACCGCCAAAGGCCAAGAGCAGCCAGGAACTCACTCCCTGACAGTCTGAGGGCTCAGCCAACAACACTCTGACCTCAGACTCCCAGGCTGGAAGTCAGAGAGAAGGTCTTGCAATAAAGCTGCTCAGAGTGGGCAGCTCCATCACAGCAGCCCTGAGTACCCTGCTCCGTCATGGCGACCCTGAGTATCCTGTGCACACGGAGGCCCTGGGATTATTTGCCACCAGAGTAAGGTCTGCCCAGGCTGGGGGTGCTGGGAAACAAGACAGGCCTGAGTGTGGGGCTGCCTGGGGAAGCTTATGGGGAGAGGTGGGTGTACCAGGAAGGCAAACTAGCCAGGAGGGCTAGGAGAGGCTGAGGCATAGGTGGGGAGATGGGGGAGGCTGTCTTAGCCTCCCCAGGGGCTCCTGAACCCACCCCACATGCAACTATTACTGAATTGGGACAGCCAGTGTGTGCCTGTCACATCTAGAGCTTTCCTAGCACCCACAGCTGGCCAAGAGCAGCCACAGAGGCTGGAGGCCTGGGCCTGTCCCCCTGCATGGAGCCTGCACGAATAGGACAGGGCAGCCCCCACTCACACCTGGCTGCCACGTGATCCCACCTGTACAGGAGCCTGGACGTGGGCCCTGCAGGGGAGTAGGGAGGGAGAATTGCCCCATTCCTGGGGACGAAACCTCAGTACTCCACCCCTAGGAGACTTTAAGCAGCTCAGGGCACCTGCCTGGGCCTGTTCTCAGACATATGTTGGCAAGAAAGGCGGCCAGCATGCATAGCCACGAGGAGTCGAGGTTCCAGGCGGGCGGCCCCAGTCTAAAGCCCCTCTCAGAATGCAGGAACCTACACTCTCCAGGGCTGTGCTGAATGAGCACGGGGTGAGACTGGGGCAGATCAGAGCAGGCAAGGGGACCCGGCAGAGGTCCCATCCTCAGGAGCGTCACCACTATGGGGCGAGTCTTGATCTGAAACTGCTGTGCACCAGGCCTTGGGGAGGTCGGTTTGCTTTAAAGAGTCTTTAACCTATCACTGCTTGGCATGTCCAGGCCTGGGCATGGTAGAGGCAAGCCTGGGCCTGACCTGACTCTCATATGGCCTAGGGCAAGCCCCCATCCTGGCCCATTTTGAATCTAATGCTAGCCCATGGCTGACCCCTGTGCCACACATGAGGGTGCTGGGGAGCAGACACAAACATACCCACACACCCATGGAGCTCTCTTCCAGGCTCTAGAGACCAGCTGTGAGTGTGACCCCAGGTCCTTGCCAAGGAGGCTTCCTTGGTCCCCAGCAGACTAGCTAACCACAGGTTCACACTGTTCCTAATTAGCCCTGTCCTGGGGGCACAAGTTACCAATAGACCAACCTGTCTTGTCCCCCTGGCTTGGCACCGATGAGCCCTAGTGGGTGAATAATATTATTATTATTCCTGGGGGACTTGACCTATTGTGAAGAGGCCAGTCTCTCCCCGCTGGGTACACATGGGGCTTCTCATTTGGCTGGCCAGGGCATATGGCCAAGCCATCCTCTGTGCATACTCTAAGGCCACCCAATTCCTGCCCCTGGGAACAGCCCTCCTTAGCAGGCTGGAGTGGCCAGTCCTGAAGGCCTTTTGACCATCAGGCCTCAGGAGCCAAGCAGGAGGGTGTGGCCAGGCTTTGTGGAAGGCTGACTCCTAGCAGCACTGTCAGTAGGAATAGAAAAAGATTGGGCAGGGAGGCCAGGAGGAGGTTAGGAGGTGTCTCCAGAAAACACTGAGTCTAGGACAGAGCAGCCCGACCTGGCTTTACTGTGCAGCAGTTAATGCCATAGGCTTTGGGGTCAACCAGACAGGTGCTCAGAAAAGGGCTTCTCCAGGCCTTGGTTCTCTCACCTGTAAAGTGGGTCTACAAAGACTCCTCCTGCCAGTGTGTTAACAGGACAGTAATGGGGATGCTTCACTCGGCTTTGGGCTGCACACTGGCCCCAGCAGACAGACTCCAAGGCAAGGGGGGTGTTGGCCTGAGACTGCCCCCTCCTGCTACCTTCCTGGTGGTTGAGAGGGCACACCTTCTCACACGAGAAGATGCAGGCACCTGCTCCAGGCCCGGAAGGGGGCTTCCTGACCTCTGGAGGAATGGTGCAGCAAGCATGGAGCTTTCCTGGCACTGGGGGAAGCTCAAGGTCCAGCAAGGACTCATGCCACCGTGTCACACAGGGCCCTACCCCAGCCCAGTCCCAACTCGGGTGGGATGAAGAAACCTGAGATCTGCTTACGGAGGAGGGATAGAGCGGCAGGGCACAGGTGGGGACCACGTTAGGACCCACGCTGAGCTGCACCAGGGCAGGGGGCAGAGGCTTCTGCTTCTGGACAGGACATGGGGCATAGATCCTTCTAGTCTGGGGAGGCACTATGTGTCAGGTGGCTTCTAAGAGCCCACTGGCCACAACTGAGAGACAGACACCAGTGGGTCTTTGTAGGCTAAGCCAGGACGATCCATTCTAGGATGTGGAAAGAAGGCCCAGGGCTTCTGAGGACCCTCCCCGCAGACTGCCTGGCGTCCAGGTACAAGAGCAACATGAGAGGGAAAGCCTCCCAGGGATTCCTGCTGAGGGGCTGAGGGGTGTGGGGGCACAGGGATCCTCAGTGCAGGCTCCTGGGCACATGGGCACCTAGTCTGGCTAGTGGGCAGCTGCAGGCCCAGGGCACAGAAGCAGCCAGGTCATTCTGGACACTGACAGCCATTCCCCCTCTGATCTCCTATCCCCCACACTATCTCAGGCTAGGAGGCCTGGGGAAGACCCTCTTCTCCCACTCCTACCCCAGGATGGTTGGGCACAAATGGGGGTGAGCACAGGTCCACCAGCAAGTGTTTACTGAGTACCTGCTTTGGGCCAGGAGACAGGGTAGGTTGTGTTGCTACAGCAGAGAGCCTGACAGTGGTGGTCCCTGACCCCAGGAGAGCTCATGCTCCAAGGCAGGGACACTGGGACCCTAGCAAATAAGCAAACAGGTGCCCAGGGGACACTTAAGGCCCAGAAACAACCTTGCCAGGATCTGCTGGCACATGGGCTTGATTCAGCATGAGGGCTCTGGCCATGTGGATGCACTGGGGGGTCCTGTGCCTCTGCTCTACCCGCTGTGCAGCACCCTGGCACAGAGGGCCGGCCAGCCAGCAGCCACAGTGGCATACTCTGGCTGCTGCCCCTGCCTACCTCCTTGACTAAACAGAAGTTTCTAATGGGGAGCCTAGTACATCCTAACATTTCCCTCTTTTGGGAACAAAGTCCCCCATTGCCCATGACCATTTCTGGTCCCACAGAGGCTGAAAAGGCCACACATGCACCCAGGGCCACCTCCTTCCCTCCAACCATGAGGACTCTCTGGTCTCCACCTCACCCTGCCTGAGTCAGCCAAGCCCAGTGCAGAATCTCCGCTGGTGAGTGTCCCACCTTGGGGGAGCTGTGCCCTTCTGAGGAGTCCCACTGGGCTGCCGGAAAGGAAAGGGGCCACCCAGGGACCAGGGCTCCTGAAAGGACAAGGCTGAGGGGCCACCAGAGGGCGCCCAGTGCCCAGAGGGATGCCAGGCCTGGTGCACAGAGCAGGGACGCCAATGGGCTTGGCTGCCCCAGGACTGCCACTGTCTCAGGAGGTCACACTGCTTCCCTCAATTCACACGGCACCCACATTCTCTTCAGTGCCTGAGGCTCTGGAGGGTTCTCTATAGTTCTAGGGGTAATGGGGACACAGCCACAGGGGGTCCAGAGAGAGCAACTCCTCCTTCTGAGGTGCTCTGGCAGAAAAGGCAGCAGTAGTCTTGCCCAGAGGGCAGCCCCAGCCTTCTGGGCCTGGAGGGGGAACCCTGGCAGCAGGCATGGCCCACTACAGCACCATGTTTAGGCAGTGGCTGGACATTCATACTCCCCAGTCACACAGAAGAGGCCAACACCATTTGCCTGTCCCCAACTCACTGCACTCCCACCCCAAGGGTGACAGGATCAGGCTGTCTAGGTCCACCCCACCTTAACTTCCCCAGCAAGGTCTGCCTTCTCTCCTTGTTCTTGGTGGCCACCCACACTCTGTCTCTGCCTAACTGGGAACTGTAGCCTGTGGATACAAGCAAGTTTAGGATGGTCCCTAAGGCTGCAGTTGTAGAGACAGCAGGGATGTGGTAAAAAGGGCCATGGGGCTGATGGCTAGGGGAGGCAGTTCAGCCACTCAGCCACCCTACACCCAGAAAGGCCAGGGATGGCCAGGTACGAGTTCCTCTGCTAGTGTGTGAGGAGGGAGGGCAGAGGCGCTGCGAGCAGCAGCCAAGCCGTGCCTAGGGTTTTGTGCTGCTCCCCCATGCCCATGGAGGGTAGAGGGAGCCCAGCAGGGTGTGGGAGGCAGCGTGACCAGAACAGGGCTGCATCGCAGAGGGAGGCACAGGAAGCCTGGTCGCAGGGGACTTGTGAGGGGTCCTGTAAGAAACCTCAGGCTAGAGGGCCTTACGGGATTCTCTAGGAGAAAGCCTCATGGTGGGCAGGGGCCAGGGCCCGGCTGCTCCCCTCTCACCCACCAATGCCTTGCTAGGGGCCATCCTCTACTGATTTGCTGCTGATCTTTCTGCTGATCAGTAGCCCAGTGGGCTATGGGCGTTCCCCATCCCAAGTCACCATTTGAGTGTGACCCTTCCCTGGCTCCTCCAATTTGGGAGGAACCCTCCAGAGCGGGAACTTGGACTGTTTTGCTCCTGTCCTGTCCACTGGGCTCCAGGAACTCTGTACTGATCCAGGGTGGCTCCCTACACATTTGCCAATTAAGCCCAGAGTCCTGGAGGTCCTTACAATGCTGCACCCGCACCCGCCCCACCCTCACATACACTTCTGTCTCCAAAGTCCCGGCGCAGAGAGGAGCGCAGGACTGCAGGCAGCTGCAGGGTTCAGGCCGCCGCCAGGAGGGCCGCTGTTCTTACAAAGAAATGACACGGCCCTGGGAGGGATCCAAGGCGCCGACCACCTGCAGCTGGGCTTGCAGGTCCAGGCCGCCCAAGGGCCAGGCAGGGCCCCGAGTGCGCACAAGTTCCTCCGCAGTAATCCCGGAGAGGCGGCGGCGTTTGACTCTCGGAGAAGCGCCCAACTCACTCCCTCTCTGCTCCTCCTCCCCGCCCCCTACACGGAGGGGGTCCACTTAGAAAACTCATCTAAGTTGCCCTTGCTGGAGACCCCGCGGGAAACCCCAGGCAGGACTCGAGAGGCCTCTTGGAGAGTGAGAGTCGGTGAGATCAAGTGATCACCGTCAGCTGCGCCCCTATAGCCCGGCCACACCAAGCGTGGGCAGGGCCCCAACAGCCGGCCCCGCGGCGAGGGCGGCCCGCACTATGCTCTGAGGCTCGGATTCCCCAGCCCGCCCGCGCGGAGGGCCCAGCCGCTGACCAAAGACGCCCAGTAGGAGCGCAACGAGCTGGAGACCGGCGAGAACTCCGCGGAGAAGGGGCGGTGTGCGGGGAGTGGGGGGCGACCGAGCGGAGCATAAGAGACTAGGGTAAGGGAGGGCGGCGCGTTGTTTGGCGGCGAG
This sequence comes from Galago senegalensis, assembly GCA_963575145.1. Lineage (NCBI taxonomy): Eukaryota > Metazoa > Chordata > Mammalia > Primates > Galagidae > Galago > Galago senegalensis. Next base: position 12,685 of record CAUYTI010119653.1, read on the forward strand.
GGCAGTAGGGGTGCAGATGAGCGGAGGCTCAGGGGCACTAGGGGCTGGGGCCACTGGGAGCTGACAGCGGGATCAGGCGCCTGGGGCGTATGGACGCACCGGGCGGACCAGAAACAGAGCAGGGGGCGCAGGAGAGACCCGCGCACGACTGGGTCGGTGCCCGAAGCCCGGCCGGGTTGAGGTCCCGGGCGCCGTGCCCTCAACTCACCCGAGATCTCCGCCTGGGGCACGTCGCTTAGGCTGAAGCCCTTGGCTCCGTAGATCTGGCGGACTTCGCTGCAGCTCCGGCTCTTGCTGGCAGGGTCCCCGCGGGCGCAGGAGATGAGCGCGGCGGCCGCGCACAACAGCCACCAGCCTCGGGCCCGGACCTCCATGGCGGGGCCGGTGGCGCCCCCGGCCGCCCGCTCGCGCCTTCCTAGGATCCCAGCCGGCCCCCGCGTAGCCTTCGCCTGCGAAGGGCAGAGCCAAGGTCCCCGCGCGCAGCTCTCAGTCCAGAGGCGGCGGCGGCCGAGGAGGCGGAGACAACAAAAGCCGGCGGCGGCGGCGGCGGCGAGGAGCGCGCGGGGCGCGAGGTCCGGCCGCTCGGTCTGGCCGCCCAGAGCGCGGCGGGAGGGCGCGCAGCCTGGGCTGAGCGCCTCCCCTGCCGCCGGCCCAGCCCCTCGGCGGCGGCGGGAGAGGGGCGGGGCGGGGAGGGAGCGAAGGGAGCACCGGGCGGGGCGCAGCTTGGGGGCGCGATGCGGGGCGCCCCGGGCCCTCCTCCGGCTCTGGGGTCTCGAGGGCCTACACTGCCCGCGCTAACCTAGTGATTGCCCCGGTGAGGCGTGAAGACTCGGGAGCGCAAGGGCGGCGTCTGGGGTTCCCGAGGGTGGGCCCCCACGCCCAGCGCTCCCGGCGGCAGCACCACCTGTGGGGGCGGGGACGGGGGCGGGGGTGCGCGAGGCAGGGTTTCCCCCGCCGGACGTGACATCACGCCTTCTGCGCCCCAATCAGGGGCTTCTCCGCCTCCAGCCGAATTCAGCATCCTTCCCCTCTCCTCCCGGCTTGCGCTCCGGCTTCCTGTACCCTGGTTTCGCCCTCCGAGCCGCCGCTACCGCAGCGCTTCTCCCCGCCGTAGCGCCTCTCCGCGCCACAGCCTCTCGGTCCGCTGTCTCCCCCGTCCCCTTATTCCTTTCCAGCCGCCTCTCCGTAGGCTCCAGATCACACCTGATGTTTTTATGGAGGAGGGTGGGGGTCATGTGTGGGAGATTGGGCAAGAAACAAGAGCTCACCTCTCCCAGCCCTGCAGAGAGGCTCCAGTGGACTTCGTTGCTGGAGATTGACAGTTGGTTTCTTGGCCCCCTTGCGCGGGATCTTTGGGGCAGTTGGCCTGGGCTGCTGAAGGGACAGTGCTGGGACCGACAGCTGGTCAGATTGCCGAAGGGACGAGGGCGTTTGCGGAGTGTCGGAGGGTGGGAGAGCCAGCAGCCTCAGCCGCAGAGTGGAGCTGGCCCTGTGGGTGTCTGGGAGGCGATGAGGGCTGAGCGCTTCGGTGCTGGTACCTGGAGGGCTTCTCTGGTCATCTGAGGGTGCCAACGCCCACCCTAGACTTCCTGTCTTCCCCTCTGTGCTTAGTGGACAAAGGCCCCAGACACCACTGTGGCCTAGGCTGGGTGTGATCCCAGACCCCTGACTGGGGCGGAAACAGAGGAAGCGAGTGAGGCAGTATGCTTATCAGAGAACCCCTAGGTAACCCCCATGTGGCCTTGTTCTAAATCTCAGGGTCTGTGGTTTCAGTTGTCCAGGGGGCCAACATCTCTTCACCCTCATGCCTGAGAGCCTGTCCACTCTAGTAAGGCTAGAGCAGGAAGGTGGGCTCCATACTGCACCCTTCCCCTCCACCTGGGGCTCTGGAGCTGTTGGCTCGGAGGCCTCAGAGGGCCCTGACTGTCTTGCCTTGCCCACCTGAGCAGGCTGCTCTCTGCACCAGAAACTGAGTCGTGCTGGAGAGGTAGGCTTTGGGAGACCCAATACAAGTGTGCCGTTCTTTGCCCTCCCCCACATGCCCTGTGCTGCACCACACTCTGACTCACAGACCCCCGTGCCGTGCCCGCTCTGGGCCTGCTCTGTCTTGCCTGCCTGGTTTGGTGCCAGCATGCCCCGTCGCATGGGAGATCCCTGGTCCAGCAGGGTTAGGGGAACCTGGCCCAGGCTTCCACCTTCCCTGTGCCACAGGCTGGGGTCAGGTGAGTCATTCAGGCTTCCTGGGAGCCAGGACTAAGGGTGAGCCCTGGGCTAAGGCTCTGTAGTCACCCTGGTGACCTGTCACTCACTGTCCAGACTTTCTCTTAACCTGACCAGAGTGGGCAGTTCCTCTCTGCAGGGTCGATGTCCAGCCCATTTCTGGCAGGCCTCAGGACATGGTGACCACAGTCATGGCCTTGGCCTGAGTGCCTTCCGGTGCAGTCTTTCCCACAACCAGCAAGGTTGAGGTTTCACTTCCATCCCACAGGTCCTGAGACTTGGCAGCCAGGACCCTCCCCCTAGAGAGGAAGCGTTCTGCCCACCTATGGGGGTCTGAGCTCTCGTGATGATGTCAAGGGGACCTGGGTGAGCAGGGCACAGAGTGACTTGTTTGAGTCGTGATGTGTGGGGACAGTGTGTAGAGCCAGGGCAGACATCCAGAGGCCTCCCCTCCCTTGCCTTTTATTCCTCTCTGGGGTCCCCTGGGTGTTGGGTGGCTTTGTGGGTTCTTGGCTGCTCTGGGCCTGAGGGGTACAAGGGAAGCCAGGGTCCAGGCTGGGGCAGGGGAAGGAAGCAGCTTGTTAGGCTTCCTGGGGAGGGGCTCTGCTGTGGGTCAAGAACTCCCAGCCAGCTGCCATTCTTCCTGGTGCTGGCCGGGACGCCTGATCACAAGCTATAGCTGGGAGCTAGCTCCTCACCCCCTATCCCCTGCTGTCACTGAATAAAGGAAGCTCAGGCCAGATTTCACATCCAGGCCCTACCAGTGGCTAGTTCTAGAGTTAAGGCATGGAACTTGACTGGGGTAGCTGCCCAAGAGGATCAAGGAGAGGCCCCAGAGAGGAGTTCAGCCTGGTATCTGGTCCTTGGTGGGCAGGATGGCTGGTGCTGCTATGACCTAGCTCTGGATGCAGTTTCTAGGAAGGCAGGCCCAAAGGGCAGAGAGATCTTGCTTCACTGGGGGAAGAACTGGCATGAGGGGCCCGCCACGGTGCAGCCTGTGGCCCAGATGGTGCTCAGGACCATCCTCCCAGCTCTCAATGGGCCAGAACCTGCCAGAGAGCCTTGGCAAGAAGAAGCAGGCAATCTGGGGCCAGGTCCTCTGGTCAGGCCGGGTCTCCCTAGGACCAGTGGTTTAAGGAGCTGGCTCCAGGGGGCTCTTCTGAAGCTGCTGAGATGTGGCTTAGACAGGGCTGCAGGGCTTAGAGAAAAGATGCCACCACCTTGGGGACCCTGCACCACCCCCAGGACTTCCCTCCCTCTCTTCTCTCGTCTGTCTATATCCATGGCGCCTCTTTCCTTGTCCTCTTCCCCTAACCAGGGGAAACAGCTGCATTTTAAACTGGGGAAGACTATTACTGGGCTAGAGAAAGTGTTTCATGCCATCTATGCAAGCAGCCAGGAGGAGTAGGGCACACTAGCTACTTCCGCTGGTCACACCAGGACCTCACTGTTCCTGAGATGGAGCTGCCTCTGCCTGACCCTGCCCTTTTTGTCGTTAGATCCCTCAGAGACTTAGCACCCATCTAGGCAGCCTAGGTAGGGTGAGGACTACCATGGCTCAGCCAGGACACAGCTCGGCTCAAGCCACCCAAGGAATGGGGTGCCTGAGTGGAGCTCTGTGAGGTTGACCAGTTCCTCCTTGGTCTCTTTCACAGTAGAGGGCAGGAGCAGCTGAGCCTGGCTGCATAGTCTGAGTGCAGGGTCAGATGGGAGCTCCAGGAGGGTGGGAAGGGTCAGCAGGACCCACACCGTGCTGAGGCTGTGCCACGCAGGACACTGGGGTGGGCCTGAGGAGTTTGAGGACACTGATGGTGCTGCTCATTGAAGTCACCGCAGTCTGACATCTAGCTCCCCCCAAGAACACTGTCCTGTTTTGAGGTCCTCACCTACCTAGACAGTGGAGGCACAGATGTGTCCAAAGAAGGAATGAATGAATAACAAGTAAGAAGGAAAAGCTGTGTTTGTCCCCAAATAAATGGGTGTGTGGAAAGCCTGGAGGTGCTCTTCCACTGAGATGAACGGGCCCCTTGGAGCTATCTTGGACAGGGCTGAGAGGCAGGGCTGGGGATGTGGTGGCTCTCTGCCCTCTGGGTTCTTTGAGGGGCGACCTGCATCCTGGATGGACGGACATGAGGGGCGGGGTGTGGGGAGCACCAGGTCTGGACTCAGCCTAGAAAACATGAGAAATAGCCTGGGCTGATAGTTCCTGGATGTGGGGTTGGCAAAGCTGCTGTTCTCTCTGCAGGGTTCTGGGAGTGGCAGCCCCTTTCCAGCTGTGCAGTGACAGGTCTCATTTTCTGTTCCACTTGGTGATCATCTTTCAGTGACTCCGGAACCCAGTTTCCAAAGAGGCTGAGTAATTAAAACTTGCTGCCTGCTCCTGAGTGCTGCCACCAGTGACATCCCTGCTGATGAGGGTGCCATCCTGCTGGGGTGGGTGCAGGTGTGGCAGGCAGGTACCTGCAGATAGTAGGAGCCAAGGACATGGGCCGGGCTGGCCTGGCTGAGTGGTGCCCTGGGGTGCAGGGGACAGGGGTCCCCTTGGACAGCAGCCTGAGGGAGCAAGAGGACACCACAGGGTATGGCTGGTGTAGAGAACATCTCCCCCTCCCAGAGTGACATGCAGCCCTGGGCAGAGCAAGCTGGACAGGGGCTGGAGATCTTACTACAAATGATAATCTGGGTCCCTGCTGGAAAGAGGTGGGCCCTGTGTGGCCCTGTAGAACCATGGCAGTGGGAAGGAGCCCCAGGCCTTCACTGGCCCCTGCAACCACCCTCTGGTTTGGTCTGGGGCTCTCTGCCTCTCCCCTAGGTGGTGACACTTGGGGAGACTCACCAGGCATCTCATTCCCAGCACCAGTGCAGAGAGCTAGCTCTCATTCTTATAAAGGACTTTGGCCCAGACCACCCATGGGATTGTTTCTGTGTGCCCGCTCTGCCTGGACATTTGGGAGGATTCTGGAAGGTCCTCAGTCCAGAAGGACTTGGTGGAAGTCTGAACCTGGGGCCACCCTTGCCCCCCAAGCCTGGTACTGCCCCTCAGCCAGCAGGAGGGGGAATGAGGCCTCAGGCTGAGCATGGAGGCAGAGGAAACATGGGTACCCTTTTTCTCAAGGGTGGCCCTAACTGCCCCCACTGACTATCCTCCAAACCCCCTTCTGGGGAAAACAGCTCTTTGGCAGCCTTCTAGGGAGCAGGGGATCTGGGCAAGCCCTACCCAGGTCAGGAGCTGGAGGGCCTGCTCAGAGTGAAGCTTGGCTAGCCATCAGGGGTGGAGTTGCAGCTCTGGCCCATCCCAGAGCTGGCTCCTGTCCCTCTGGTCTGAGGCAGCAGGAGATGACCCTAAATACTCAGCTCTGGGTGGGTCTGGGCCTTGTCCCTGTGGCTGATTTCTTGTTCTTCCCTGCTCTGGCTCGTGCCTGGTCTGCTTGAGGAGGGGGAAGCCTAGACACAGGGTCCTGGGATACAGTCTACTATGTCAGGACCAAGGACTCCACCCACCTGGCCAGGAGACTGCATGCAGGGTGGCCTCCAAGTCCCAGTCACTGGAGCTCCCGGCCTCCTGCTGGCCCAGCTCCTCCCTCCACCTCCTTCCTCCTGGTCCCTGGAGCCTCTGGCCTTTCTCTCTGGTCCACCTGCAAAGTATGAGGTTTGCAATTTTTCCATATCCTCCCCAACATTTAGTTTCCACAGGGCCTGACCGGCTGCTCTAGCTCCACTCAGAAGCCTGCAGCACAGCATGGGAATCTCCAGCTTCTGTGCAGGGGGCAGCAGGCCCAGGAGAGACAGGCCCATCTAGCCAGACACCCATCCCTTCTCAGATCACAGTTCAGGATCATCCCCTAGGCTTCTCCTCATCTTGGGGAAGCCAGAGACTTGGAGTGGAAGGGTTTTGTGTCCACACAGTGGCAGCTCCTATGGCTCTGAGGGAGGCTGGAGGCTCACTCAGGGGAGGCATCCCAGCTCCTGCCAACAACCGGACCGCAGGGCTGCTCAGTCCCTGAGCAAGAGCAGCTTCCAGGGTGAGGCCAATTCTCCAGGTGTGAACTAGGTGAGCGAGCCTGGGAGCGCCTGGCACTGAGTGGCCCCTTGTATCTCTCTTGTCCTCACCCGGGGGAGTGGGCATCGTAGGGGGCTCAGGTTATAAAGGAGAACTTGGCCTCGGCTGGACTTTTGTGCTGACCGCTAGGGAGGGAAAGGACACACTTGAGCATGACACAAACCTCAGCCTCTGAGACATGGCCCATGCTACATCTCCAGTTTCTCTCCCACCTCAGGCAGTGGACACTCAGATAACAAACAGGCGCAGGGCTCTTGCAAGGCCAGAGAACATGAAGGCTTTGCCGGGTCTCTGTTGGTGTCCCCCAGGCCGTATTGGGAGTAGGGCCTTTGGGGAGGGGCCCAGGTCTTGAGGGCACCACCTCATGAATGGACTAATGCAGCCACCAGAGGGGTTCTTCTGCCACATGAGGACGTAGGGCTTGTCACCTACAGAGGACACAGCATTCAAAACCCCAGCAGTGGAAACGGGCCTTCACCAGACACCAAAGCTGCTGGTGCCATCTCTAGGACTTCCCGACTGTTCTTTATAAATTACAGTCTGTGACATTCTGCCCAGCTGCACAGACAGCCTTCACTAGTCTTCTAAATGCCTACTGTCCCTGCACTGCTGACCGATCACAAGTCATGGCTGCACCAGACCAAGAGGACGCTGGTCTGGGTGCTATGAGCTTATTCACCCACCCCTTAAGCCAGCAGCTCCACGGTTACCTCTGGGCCCAGCCCCAGCCAGGGAGGTGCAGTGGACACAGTGGAAGAGGTATGTCTCTGTCACTCCCCTTTACCTGCCCTCCACCCAGCCTGCTCTGGCTCCCTGCACAGTGATGGCTGTCACCTGAGCCCTGGCCTCTAACTCAGCCCCAGATACTAGTCCACCCTCACTGGTGTGAGGGCAGCTTCATCTCCCAGCCTGGCTGCGTGGGGCCCTCTGCTAGAGCCCTTATATCCCTGAACAGCAGCAGGAGAGCATACATCCCTGTGGGGAGCAGCCAACCCCCCGCTCTCTGAGTTTCCAGCAGGAGCTATGGGACTCCCAGAGCCCTCCCTTCCCCCAAGGTCAGCTGTGTCCACTGTCTGCAGTCTTGCCCTGAGTCCCCAGGCAGGGGACTCTGCAAGAGGTGGAGAACTAATGACCTTGAGGTATCCCTTAGCTGGCGGACAAATACTAGCTCCCACTGCATAGCTGGGAAACTGATGTGTGCTGTTAAAAAACAAAGTTTCAGATTTAGTGTAAAGATCCAATTGGCTTCTATTGGCAATTCCTGAATGGGACAGCATCTCATGCAAAGGTTTGAGGGGGCTCTGGTGAGCTGATGGGGGTGGGGGCCTGAGGGGCATTATGAGCAGAAAAGGCCAAAGAAGCAGAAATGAACACTCAATCCATCATTGAGAAGTTACTTTCCTTACAGGGCTAAAGCAGAGGTAACTCAGGCAAGCTGGTCTGTGGCTGTGAACTTGCTGGCCTTTAGAAAGCGGCCCATTTCTGAGTCCTGAGGGGCCCCTGGCCAAGCATGAGGGGCTCCCCTGTCCAGCCTGGTGCTAGACAAGAGCTCTGTGGCCTCTGATGGCCTCCAAGCCAATAGTCTCTCGTGGCTTCTTTGCTGCTTCTTCTTTTTTAAAACTTAGTCTAGTGGGGAGAAGGGTCCCCGTCATTTTTATCAGGCATGTTCCAGACCATGAGCTAAAGGCGCCCTCACCTCAGCATCTGCTTTCCAGGAGCCAGGCCGAGGCTCCCTGTGACAGGCACAGTCACCACGTGGGCTGTCTGCTCACATCCACTTGAGAATTGAAGTGGCAAGCTCAGAGAGGCTGAGTGATTACACTGATGTGCACAGCTCTGGAGGCTGGGAGGCCGTGGGTCACAATGTCCTCGAGCAATGTGGGCCCCTCTGACGTCTCCTACCTTAGAGGAGGTGGAAGGACCTGAAGGCAGAACCCTTCCTTGGAAGGGCGTCCTATGACCTGGGAGGGGAGACCACTCCTTCCCTCCAGCAGGAGCGAAGGCTGGTCTGCAGGGACAGAGCATCCCCCCTGCAGCGGCCCGAGAGAGCCAGAGGAGCGTCTTCACTGAATGCGTGAATCGGTTTCCAGGGTGTTGCCAAAGTTTTATCACTGTGTGATGCCTGACCACCCCTGAAAGTGACACCATCCCCAGCCCCCCACCATGGGACAGTGGGCCTCACCCCATGCTGCGGGTGCTTCAAGGTGCTACCCACGCTGTCCTTCACCCCTCACTCTTAAGTCTGCAGCTGTGGGGGAAACTCTGTGGTTTATGTGCCCAGCTCATGATAGGGCATACGTGTGTGATGTGTGTTTCCAGAGGGCCCTTGGCAGGTGCACACATCCTCCGGGGGGTCAGAGGGCGTGGGGCACTGGTCTGAGCAGAGCCACCCACTGCTCTGCAGAGCAGCTGTGGCTTCCTGCCCACCCCCCTGGCTTCTTCCCTAGCTCGGCTGTGGGGGGGAAATATATCCCTACTGATGGGCTCACTTCATCTCCCAGGAAGGTGACCACAGTGGGGCCAGGGTGCCATCTGCTTTGTGCACCAGAACCTGCTAGCTGGTGCAGGGCATGTGGACAGCTGCCCAGCTGGAACTCAGGTTGTCACCTCTGAGCCTGAGGCGATTGGCTGCTGTGGGAGTGACACTGCTGAACTGTGACAGAGAGCAGTGAGGTGGAGACAGCGAGTGGCCACAGTGATGAGGAGGGGTGTGTGGAAAGGCTGAGCCTGGAAGGACCTGGGCAAGCGCCTGGGTGGTCCCACAGGCCTGGACTATACACATGTGGCCCTGGACTGGGCAGACCCCCAACATGAAGACTCTAAGTGACCATCTAGTCATCATCCAGAGCCTCCTCTGTGTGGGGTAAGACAGACCTATTGGTTGCATGTAGACCATCGCCCAGCACAACTGAAGGAAAGTCCACCTTTGTCCTCTTCCTATTGGGCATGGATCACTGGGCCACCTCCTGCTTTCTGACCCTCCCAGTGCCTCAGGAAGCCCTGGCCCCATCCTGGCCCTACTGCTCATGGCCTTGGCATCCTCCTGCCTGCAGGTTTTCTGTAAGGAGTGATTCTTGCCAAATGACCATGTCTACAGGGCACCTTCAAGTCTTGGATTTGGACTCTGCAATTTCATGGAAGTCGTGGACAATGCATGTCAGAATCACACCCAGGGACATCACCTGCTAGCCTCCCTGTCGGGAGAGACACCAGAGCTGCGCGGCAGCCATACCTAGTGGAACACGGCACCTGGGTGCTGCCAACTGTGGGTGGCAGGAATGCTGTGACCACAGGGTCCCACCTAACACGAATATGTGAAAGGCCTGGGCACCACATGCCCAGTGTGCCTGCTCAGGGGGCTGGGGGCAGCGACGGAGGCATCGAACGGGGCTTGTTGGCTGAAGACTGCCAGCTTTCGTGGGAGATCTGCTCATGAGAACCACAACCTGAATTTGCAGCCTTTAAAGAACATTTTAAAAGCCTAGTAATGCATCCATACATGATGGATAAAATAAAACAAAGCATCAAATTCAAAAGTCTACAAAAAAGAAGAAACAAAGCCCTTGTTCACACCCCCACGTCACACCCTCCACCCGGAGTCATTAGCGCCAACCTCCACAGGTGTCTTTCTGGAACTTTCTGAGGTTCTCATGTGGCACAGTTGGTGCAGGCATGTGTGGTGTGTGGCTGTGCAGAGCTGTTTTTCCAACTGAACCCCCAGTAAGTGCCAGAGGTCTTGCCGCTCTGGACCAACAGCCTCTCCCCTAGTCGACCATGCTCCTGTCCAGAGTGTTTTATTTTAAGCAAAGCAGCATGAAAATTGCACTCTGGCTTTGTGGGAGTGCACCTGAATGTTTCTGCAGGTTACCAGAAACACATCTACTCAGATGCAGATGCACATTTTAATATTTTAAGTGACGTGACCAAATTGCCCTCCCAAACTTGGGTGAAGCACTTGCTTACTCACACTTCTGTGGCGAGCAGAGAGCTCTGTGCTTCTGCCAACCTGGGGATGGAGGGGGACCTCCCGTGGGCTCCAGAGTCTACTTCCTTTTCCTTTTTGCTGGGCAGCTGCTCCCGGCCTCATAAATGTACTGGCCACTTTCATGTTTTCCTGTGGCCTCTCTGCTCCAGCTCATCGCCATCTCTCAGCTTCATTGTGGATCTTCTTTGTATTGACTTTTGAGGATCTCTTTATGGATTAAAGATTAGGCTCTCTGCCTGGAATATGGGTTGTAAACTCCTGCTCCCTGCATCCACCCCAGCGAAATGCCGCTAAACACACACTTGTGTGGCTGGGCTTCTAGGCACTTGGCCTCAGTTCTTACTGCACACGGTGGGGTCAAGGGCACACTGTTTTAAGTGACATATTTTATAGGATGTATTTCTTATTTTTCAGACTTTCTTGCTGTTTTCTCCAGTGCTGAGTGTGGAATCATCCCATCAAGTCCCCAGAATGACGGGAGGAGTGGGAATTATCCGGGGAGCTGCTCTTTCCTCACAGACGGGGCTCCACATCCAGGAATTACAGTTTTCAAATCTCTCCCTTTACATAGTTTTAAAAATTGCTTCTCAGTAAAGCCTTACAATTTTTATCACCTAGGCCTTTTTACATGCTTGGGGGCGGTTAATTTTAGGTATTTTAGAATTTGGGCTATTGCGAGTACTATTTTTGACAACACGTTTTCCCTGGGCATTCTTGTGCCTGGGTGAGTTTCTGATGGATGGTAATGCCCAGCTCCACCCGCTCACCCAGTCAGCTCTAATAAGTTTGCAGCCTCCCGACTTCTTGGCACATGGTCAGAGTACCTACAACTAGTGATGACTTGATCTTGTTCCCAAATATTTATGTCTTTAATTTATTTTAAAAAATATTATTGTATAGTATAATAGTAAAAAAAAAATGATAATGATGAAGACCCTTGCCTTCTCTACTGACCTGAAAGTGTTTGCTTTGAGAGTCTTACCATCAACTACAGTGTTGCCCGCAGGTTTCTAGAGGAAACTTTATCCAGTGAAGGAAGTTGTTTTCTATTCTTCCCTTGCGAAGAGGTTGTTTTTTGTTTGTCTGTTTAAGTTTTATAGGGAAAGGTGGAATTTTTGCAACACTAGTTTCCACGACCGTGTCATTGTTCTCACTTTGTGATGTAGTGAACTAATTATAACATCACCTCTGTCAGATCATCCCCCATCCTTACCTTCCAGGATTAAACCCTACTTGAAGTAGAAGCATTTTTAGTACCGCCATGGGTAGAATTTCGAAGGCCAGTCCCCAAGCCTTCTCTGTTCTGATGGCCTTTGGGCCTCTCCTGCTGCAGTGGTTTCTGGGACTGAGGGAAGGCGTCTGTGTTCCTGGGTGGGTGGCCTGGAGGGCAGGGGGATGCCGTCCCTGCCGCCTCCTGCTCGCCAGTCAGCAGGGGTACTTGGCAGCTTTTCTGGACTTTCTGATTCCTCCTGAGGACACCTGCTGGCTTGCTCACCTTTGCTGTCTTCCCCAGGCTCTGCATGATTTGCAGGCTGGGGTGTCCTGAGAGCTGGGGTCCTCATGGCCTCTCAGTGTGGGTTTCCTGGAGACAGGTAGAGTCTGCTTCCCATGGGAGGAGGCTGCTACACAGCAAGCCACGTCATGCAAAGGGCCCCCGAGATGCTAACTGCCCCTGCCTTGGGCATCTTGTGTGTCCCCAGTGGGGGGTGTCCTCCTCCCCTAATTCAGGAGGGGCAGCTGAGACCAGAGGACTGCAGTCATCTCTCCCACAGTAGTTCTTTGACCTTGGTTATTTGGAACATGCACTTGGAAATGCAGGGTAAGCACTGCCCAACGGGTAGGGGTGGAGGTGGCCACCCTGGGTGAGGCCTGGGTGCCGGCTCATGCTCTGAGGCTCTCTGGGCTTCCAGGCAGATCTGCGGGAGTGGACGCTGGTGGGAGCAGAGCTGCCCATCTCCTAATAGTCACAGAAACTGAGCAGAAGACATCACTTGGCTTCCAGCGATGGTGGGAGGGTTTGGTGGCCGTGCCATCCTATGTGGTACCTGGCTCAGCCGATGCTATGGAGAGAGGCCCACAGGAACCTGACTGCCCTCCACTGTGGGCCACAGAAACCCTAGTTCCAGGGCACGCAGGGCACAAAGAGGACCCCATGAGCTTATGCCAAGAGTACTGGGTAGAGAGGAGGCAGCCTAGGCCCCCGCCTGCCTGTCCCGGGAGCCCACCCAGGGCCTCTGTCTCCTCTGCTTTGGGCTCATCTGCTCTCCCAGGAAACTGTCCTTCCCTCCTCATCCTTGTCCTCTAGCTCTCTCCTTGTTCTGGGGTATTCCTGCAGGGCAAACCCTAGGCCAGGCCTTCTCCCAGCCCCCAGACTCCCAGTCCTAAAGTAGACCAGCCCTCCCGCGTGCCCCAAGGGTTCTGAGGCTTGAGGGCACAGTGGGTGGTGTCTATCTTTCTTGTCAGCCTTGCTGGAGGCTCTGAAGTAGATAGGCAGGGTGGAGGCTTGGTCCACAGCCCTCCTTTCATGCTTTCTTGGGACCAGAGCCCCTTGCTGCTGCCTGGTCAGTCCGGCTGCTGGATCCCAGGTACCAGCCCTTCTGGGCCAGCAGCTGGAGTTTCTGTAGGCTTCAGCCCAGGCTGGCTCTAACTCTCGGCAGAGACTGCCTCATTGACAGATCAAAAATAAAACAAAATAAAAAAGTGTAAAGCTGGGGAGAGGCCGTGCAAGGCTGTTGGACAGGGTGTAGATTCTCTAAACAGCAATTTTGATGCCCGTGGCGGGCCAGCAGCATGCAGTCCACATCTCCTTGGAATGCACAGTGGTTTTGTTTTTTTGGGCTTTTTTCTTCTTTAAATTATAGGAGAAAAGAGGGTTTGGCAAAGTGCAGTTTGGGCCTGCCAAGCCCAAAGTATCTGGCGGAAAAAAAAAAAAAAACATAAGATTTTTGCAAAGCTGTGATTCTGTCTGAATTTGAAGTCTGTATGGATAGCCCTGAAGATAAGCTTGGCTACTGGGTGTGGCCACAGTGTAGACCTGGGGTGTCACCAAGGCAGGGGCCACCGCCGCCCCCACTGTACCACTATACAGCTAAGCAGCTGAGCCCCAGAGGGTGATGTCCCAAGCTCATTCAGATGTTTATATTTGTGTAAAGAGGTGTAGATGAGTCTCCAGTGGCCCAGATATCTGGGATTCCCTGGGACCCCAGGAGGACAAGCCTTGTGGTGGCTCTGGTGGGGCTTTGCACACAGAGCTTGCTGAATATAAGTTCAGAGGAACAGCCCACACTAGACAGTTCCAATTCTGACAGCAACAGCACATTTGGGGGCCCCCAAGACCACTCTGGGCTGGGATACTCACAGTTATGGCTTTTCAGTGGGAGAGGGTCCAGGTTAAAGCCAGTCAAGGGGAGAGCCACACCTGTGGGATCTGGGGATGCGCCAGACTCAGAGCTGCCACCATCCCTCCCATGAAGTCAGGGCAGTGATGTTCGGCGGCAGGCACGTGTGACAACACATACCTGAAGGCCAGAGAAGCTCGCTCCTGCCTCCATCCTGTTCCGAGGTCATCTAATACTATTTGGTTCAAGAGCCCCACCCCAAATTGTCACTGTTTGGCAGACCCAAGGTCCCCAGGCACAGAAAGCACATCAGGCAAGACATTTCAGGGTGAGAGGTCACCTTCCAGGAGCTGGGGCAAAGGCAGACTGCTTTGGGGACAAAGTTAGGTTCTTTTTTTTTTTTGAGACAGAGCCTCAAGCTGTCCCCCTGGGTAGAGTGTTGTGGCATCACAGCTCACAGTAACCTCCAACTCCTGGGCTCAAGCGAGTCTCCTGCCTCAGCCTCCCAAGTAGCTGGGACCACAGGTGCCCACCACAACGCCTGGCTATTTTTTGGTTGCAACCGCCATTGTTGTCTGGAGGGCCCTGGCTGGATTCGAACCCGCCATCTTAGGTGTATGTGGCTGGCACCTTAGCCACTTGAGCCATAGGCGCTGAGCCCAAATTTAGATTCTTTATGACATAGGCTTGCCCTGGGGATGATAGAGGGGAAACAGTTCTTTTAGAGATAAGTGTGTTTCACCTGTGCCTCTAGACTGCCTGGTGCCACAGCCTACCCTGTGTTCATCTTCTCTCTGTCACCACAAGCCTTTTCTGAAGCCTGCCCTCCAGGGGCTTCCCTGGAGGATGATGTGGTCAGGGTGAGCAGGACTCCCTGGGTATGTGTGCAGGGACCAAAGGGCCTGTCGGCCTGGCTCAGGGTTGGCCTTCCTTCCAGGACTGGCCACTGAGGCTGACAGTCAAGGCCACTAAGACCTTCAGGGGTTGCCACAGACAAACCTTCTCCCGAGGGCTTTTGGGAGAAGCCCTCCCCATGGATGCCGAGAGATGTCAGTGGGAAATGATTTGGACCCTGTTAAAAAAGAAACAGAAGATAGCACCAATTCAGTTTGAGTGGACACTGATTCATGATTCAGCTCCAAGCCAGGAATGGACCGGGAGCCACACTGGGCAAAAGCAGGGGAATCTTCTATGGGATTAAAACAGAAGTAAAGGGAGGAAATATCTGATTGGTCGCAGTTCTACTATTGGGTCCCTGCTTCGGGAAGTCCTTAGTTAGGTAACTATGAATTTGTTGGCCACTTCTGATTGGTTGAGCTTAAGTTCTGTTTTTCTTTAACTGTGCATATTGCTAAGGTACACATCAGATATATTAATAGTAAAGTATATATGTCTAAACACAACAATTAAATAAGTGAGGTGAATGATGTGTTAACCAGTCTGATGTAAACATTCCCAATTGTATGTAAAATGAGCACATTGTACCCCATAAATGCAGTAATGTACACAGTTATGATCTAATTAATAAAGAAAGATTTGCATTTGCAAAAATAGTTTAACTTGAGTTTTACTCATATTTGCAAATCAAGCAAGGTTGAGACCACTTGTGAGGCCGACCTGGCTAGTTCTGCTGTGGATTCTACAGTCCTGGTCTCAGCAAACTGGGGTTACTCTTGGACACCACGATGGATGTAGTCACTCTGTCATTACCAACAGTTGTGGTGGAATGCAAGGTCACACGGTCATTGCTATCTACAATCACACAGTCACTGTAGGCTTGACGGTCATGTTGCTGGGCTCTCCACCTTGTCTAACCCTGATGGCAGTCCTTTGACACGCGCACGAGTGGCTTCTGGAAAGTTCGGAGAGCCCTGAGAAGACACAATGCACTGGCCAGGCGAATTTAGCTACATGGAGATTAACAATCGAGGGCTGAAAAATTCCCTGTAGCAGAGCTCCCAGAGCCAGGATTTATCTACCCAGCTAAGTAAGCCATCACAGGTGGCAGCGTTATCTGTTTGGAGACTGGTATTTGTTTCTTAAGAGCCTTTAACTTACAGGCAGTAATTTCTAATTTATTAGCATTAAAATATTGTTTATTCGTAAGAGCACAAGCTTCCCCGTGTTAAGCTGCGAGGGGATCAAGATCTGTTTTGAAGGACTATTGAGGCTAAATTGTTCCTTTTATAATAGATAGTATTACTTGAAGGGAATTCAAGTAATTCTATAAAAACAAAAAAAGACAAAGGTTATAATATTTGTAATGAACTATGATTTTAGTTTTCGAATTCAGAGAACAGCTGGTGGAGATTTCTAATTTGGGTCTGAAGCATCTTTAGATGTTGGGACGAGGATGGTAGCTGCAGTCTGCTGGATTTTCCAGGGTTGCGGTTTGAATGTCTCTGGGGATGTCATGGAGGGGTCTGCTGAGCACTCGGGGGGCACTCCTGTAATAGCTGCATGAAGGTCATACATACATGCTCTATTGTAGTAATTTTCCTGAAGTATGAAGTCATCTAGTTACAATTTTCAGGGCATGGGAAAAGGGAAGTTCTAATTTCTTGCAAAACTTGAATTCGAGATTCAATCCAGTTTATAGGTGGATAACAAAACCTCAGTGAAAATGAAGACTAGAGATTGATAAAGGGCACATTATAGTTTTTTACTGAAATGTAACCTTCTTATGGGCACTCTCATTTTTACCAAAAATAACAGAGTTAATTTTTTACAAAGTCAATCTAATTTCATTAAACTTGAATGGATTATAAGTAGAACAAGAAAAGTAATTCTGCATATATTTTAAAATGTCATATTTTAGTTAGAACTTTGGTAATACCTGAGGGAGCTTTATTGATTTTGCATCACTTAACCTTAATTTTTAAAACTACCTGATAAGGAGAAATCTCAGATTAGACCTTAAAGAAACCTCTCTGGGCCAAGGATCCAAGCCAAGAACCTGCCCATCTGTGTCCTGTTGCAAAGAGAACGGATTCTCATTGAACCTATGCAGATAACTGTATCTCAATAAAAGAAGAGTATTTAATAAGAGTTGCTGAAGCAGGCCAGGCACAGTGGCTCATGCCTGTAATCCCAATACTGTGGGAGGCCAAGGCAGGTGGATTGCCTGAGCTCACAGGTTCGAGACCAGCCTGAGCAAGACCAAGACCCCATCTCTAAAAATAGCCGGGCATTGTAGCGGGTGCCTGTGTTCCAGCTACTCAGAAGGCTGAGGCAAGAGAATTGCTTGAGCCCAAGAGTTTGAGGTTGCTGTGAGCTATGATGCTATGACATTCTACCAAGGGCAGTAAGTGAGACTCTGCCTCAAAAAAAAAAAAAAAGAAAAAAAAAAAGAGTTGCTCAAGCACGGAACAATCAGGAAGAAAAAGATAAATATTCCTTAGGGTGGTGCCTATGGCTCAAAGGAGTAAGGCACCAGCCCGTATGCCGGAGGTGGCGGGTTCAAACCCAGCTGGTTGAAAATTGCAAAAAAAAAAAAAAAAAGATAAATATTCCCTTTTTGTTTGCAAAAGTACCTTTTATCAAATTTCTGCACATTATAGATAGCTTAACAAAAAAAGGGTTCCCTAATTCTGAAAAATACGACACTAGAGTTCCATATAATGAATTTTCTGAAATTGGATTAAAGTTTCATAAATCCATTCGTTTTTTTATTACAGTTCTGAAAATTCTTCCCTAGTCCAGTAGTTTGATCTAGCGGTAGGCAGATACCTGCTACTACGATAGTCTTTAACACGGCCTGTTGCAATGTGTACCGTGAGACTGACAAGAAATTTGGTTGTTATGGTGACATGTAACCTTTTAACATAATTAGAATTATGAACTATAATACTATACGAGGACCTATCACATTTCTAGGATATAGCATCAATTTCTAGAACACTCATATCAGTAACAAATACAACTTAAGGAAGGCTCAGCATCACTTACTATTTCACAGTGCCTCAGATGAAATTTAACCCATCAACTAAGTGTAATTACTTTAACATCTCTCTTTTTAGCAAAAGAGAAAATGAATTATTTTCAGATATTTCAGGGATTCTTCTGAAAACTCCCAAAGTTTATTTGAAGTCAGAAAGTACTTAATTTAGCATTTTATTTTGGGGAGTTGTCAAAAATGTCCAAATGCTTAAAACACTTAAGATTGTAGGTCACCGTTTACTATATAATCACCGAATACTGAAGAGACAAAAGATTTTAAAGGCAAATCCACAAACTTACATAGGTATTAGAAAAAAGTTAACTCTTTTAACATGGAAAGACTAATTTTTCTCAAGTGATCAAAGACATCATCAAAGACATTGTGAAGCCGGAAATTCTCCCTCCATGGAAACACATACTTTGCATACTTTTGCTTATTGAAACCACAATCTACTTTCTCTGTGTGTTTTCCATACACAGTGCGGTTGTTTTCTGTTATACACATCACTTGTAGTGGTTCTGATAGCAAATATGAATTACTGAGCCCTTATTGATTGGCCTTCATCTAGTGAAAATTAGAAGTACATAGCGTCACAAGTTTTAGATAGAAAATTTGAAGTACACGGTTTCACACAGGAGGTACTTACCGGGGGCCTGGATATATCAAGTTCGTTTCTCTTCAGTGAAAAGCCCCAAATACAGAAGCATGGGATTCCCTGGACTCTGGCCTTGGCCAGTTCAACCTCTGGCTGTCCTGTGGGTCTGGACTCATCAGTACTTTGTAAACTGTATTTTTACCAGCAGGTGCTTAGTTAAAGTAAGAAAGCTTAGCGTCCCCGCCTGCAGCCTCTACAGTGGACAAGCTGAGCTCCTTGGGCTGGAAAGCAGAGAGCCCACCACTGAGTCTCCCTTCCAGCCCCTCTGCTGTGGGCTGGGAGCCTGAGGACACTGCCCAGACACAGGGCAAGTCAGAGAGGGCGAGGCTAGAGCCAGTGTCCTGACCGGCCTGGAGTCCTTCCCTGCACACTGCCCCCTGTGTCTGTCCACTGCCCAGTGCCACCTCGGGCTCCAGCTCAGCCACCTGTGGACTTGATGGGCCCCCAGCCAGGGATCTGCTTTCCCAATGTGCTGTTTTCACCTGGCAGCCGGGGGCACCCACCTGCTCATGTTCATAGGCCCCCGTCCCCCACGCTCTTTGAGCATCCGTGTCCAGCTGTCCTGCTGCCTCGGCTCCCCAGGAGGCTTCGAAGCTTAGGATTCTGAAATCTCTTCCTGTCAGGTGTCAGTGATGCTCTCCTGGGGCACCTTCTCCCCAACAGAAGCACATCCCTCTCGGTGCTCCATTTTGGGTCAGAGCTTTTACAGCTCCCAGGGCTTGTCCTGCTAGAAGCATCTCACTCTAAGGTTCCCATAGGTAACATTCTCCATGGATTTGTTGAGTGCACTTGTGGTTTCACTGTGGATAGCTGTGTCTCTGAGCTTTTGGTGTTGGAGGTGAGGTCTGCATCTAACCCTTTCCCAGTCAGTTCTGCCTGTCCCAACACTTCTGCTCACATGGGGAGTAGCCAGGCGTCCTTGTACTTAGATGCTGCTGTTTTCCCGGCCGTATGAGAAGGGCACATTTTCAGACATGTTTGGACATGCATCTTGAGGCTGAGATCTGGGCTTCCTACCCTAGCCACGTAGCTATTTACTCACTTGACAGTATCACGCTTTTAATTATGATGCTTCTTGGTAAGTTTTAATTTAAACACTTGCTTTTCTGTGTTAAATGTTTTACTGGTGTTTTTATTGGCATCACAATATTTTAGATTAAGTTGCAGAGAGTTGGCATGTTTATGACGTTGAACCTGTCCACTCAAGGTATAATCTGCCTTTTCATTTGTTCAAAATATGTGCGTCTCACAGAGCATTTAAAATTTTTCTTCATGTAGAATTTTCACATTTCCTGTTAACTTTATTCCTTAGGATTTCATGCTGTTTAATCAGTCTTCCCTTCCATTTTATCTTCGACAAGATATTACGTGTATTTATTTACAGTTCTGCTCAGTTGCACGCAGAACTGCCCTTTGGTTTGTAACAACATCTAGTGGATTTCCTCACTTGTTTGTCTGGGTTTGCCGTTGTCCAGTCTGAAAACAGCATGAATTTTAGCTGTTCTTTTGGATTTCACCGCTTTTTCTCAGTACGGCGATGCCTCTGCTGCAAAGAGCAGTAACAGTGCTCACGGTCAGCTTCTCATCTCGCTCTGGTTCCTGTGGCGCCAGGGCCCCAGTTTTCCTGTGACCGTGGTGCTGGCCTGGGGCTGATGTGAGTAGCTCTGCCCGGTCAAGAGGTTTCCATCTGCTTCTGCCTCATGACCCTTTTAGCCTTAAGTGGGAAGGAAGGTTGAATTTCATTGAATGCCTTGTTTGACATGGAAACCTGCTGGTGACCGCCCCTGAGGCCGGGCACTGTTCTCACGTACCTGTCAGTCTCATGCAATAATCAGAAACCCTTTGGCCATTCTCTAGAATTGTTGAATGGTATTGGAGTGACCCAGTTGTTGAGGGTTTGATGAAATTGCTTTCTCACACTGCCTGGGCCTGGTATTTTGGGGAAGCTAGCTATTTAACAAATTTCTCTATTTTTCTTCTGGTGATTGTTCTATTTAGATTTTTATTTCCTGGTAGTTTTGGTAAACCATGTTTCCTAGGAAAATGTCCATTTTTTTTCTTTTCTTTGCATAGAGTTCAATAAGGTAGTTAGTTACTTGTGTTTATTTTAATTTATTCTATTACTTTTACCTTATAGTTCGTGTTTTCCCATCTTTCTCTTTTTGAAGTTCTAACATTTATCAGTTTTGCTATTTCTTGTTCTTTCTACTAGTCTTTTAGTAGAAAATACATTTATTACATTTTTTTTTTTTTGAGACAGAGCCTCAAGCTTTCCCCCTGGGTAGAGTACTGTGGCATCACAGCTCACAGCAACCTCCAACTTCTGGGCTCAAGCGAGTCTCCTGCCTCTGCTTCTCAAGTAGCTGGGACCACAGGCGCCCGCCAGAACGCCCAGCTATTTTTCTCGGTTGCAGCTGTCATTGTTGTTTGGCGGCCCAGGCTGGATTCAAAACCGCCACTTTAGGTATATGTGGCTGGCACCTTAGCCACTTGAGCCACAGGCGCCGTGCCATTTATTACATTTTAATGCAGTGATTCTACTTAGGACACTAAAAACTTTGTTTTCTCATGCTCCGTTTTTGTTCTGTTTCAAACTGAGTCGGGTGCACTTCACATTTACCTTCATTTACCCTTGACAATGAGCATGAGCACTTAAGACTTGACATCTCACTGTGAGACGAGTTTTAGGTACGATTTCTAGTTGTGGGAATTTGTCGTGGTTTCCTAAGTGGCTCAATACATTTTTGACTTTTGTGACTACTCCAGGACTTTCAGAGAAGGTGTATTTTTAGTTTTCAGAACATCGCGTTGCAGAGTTATCAGTCAGATGCTTCTTAGGATCTTATTTACTTCTTTTACATGCTTGTGATTTTTTTGACTTCTGGATCTGAGATTGGCCAGGAGAGGTGAGTGATGTCTCTGCGCCTCTGGCTGTCTTGTCCTTGTGCCTGAGAGTGTGGCTGCCCCACTGACCTGGTGCTGTGGCCTGGGGTGGCTGCACTGATCTGGCACTGTGTCCCTGGGGTGGCTGCACTGACCTGGCGCCATGTCCCTGGGGTGGTTGTTGTATTGTCCTGGTGCGGTATTCCTGGGGTGGCTGCACTGACCTGGCACCATGTCCCTGGGGTGTGGCTGTCCCCACCCTCATGACTTCCCATGAATCGCAGTGTGACCTGCCTGGACATCAGCCTTAACCTCTGCTGGCTGTGTTCTGTTTGGGTTTGCTGATGTTGCCCCTCCTTTTATTTATTTTATTTTCAGCCTGGCTGAATCCAAATATAGGGCTGACAGGTGTTGTTTTGTGGTTAAATCTTGAAGTCCTATTTTTCTAATGTGCAAGTTTAGTGTGTCTTTATATAAGATACGACAACATATCTGCTCTTCATTTTGCCACGACCGTCTTTGGCCTCATTTTCTTTCCCCTTCAAGACCCTTTGCCCTGGGCCTTGTTTCTTCGTGTGGGCGCGTGTGGGTGCAAGGGTGCCCGTTTCTCCTGACGTGTAGGGAATTTGCATTTCATTCTAAGGATACCTTAATATCATGACTTTATGGATTATTTGAATCCCTAATTTCTTGTGACAGTATCTATTAGTTCACTAACAGTAGGAATAACACAAATTGACCACTTCTCTTTTTCTTTCTACCCCCTTTCTTCTCTTCGGTGTGATTGGAATTGATACTGTAATTCTTGATATTTACTTTTGTGCTGTTAAATATCCTTTTCTCTTTTTTTACTTAATTTAGGATCTTTAAATAATATTCTCAGCTGTTTAAGATGAAGAAATCAGGCTCTGCGCCTATAGCTCAACCGGCTAAGGCGCCAGCCACGTACACCTAAGGTGGCGGGTTCGAATCCCCAGCCCGGACCCACCAAACAACAATGACGGCTGCAA
>CAUYTI010119655.1:0-17058 GCA_963575145.1 Galago senegalensis
GTGGTCCCAGCTACTTGGGAGGCAGAGGCAAGAGACTCGCTTGAGCCCAGGAGTTGGAGGTTGCTGTGAGCATGATGCCATGGCACTCTACCCAGGGGGACAGCTTGAGGCTCTGTCTCAAAAAAAAAAAAAAAAAAAAAAATAGCCAGGCGTTGTGGTGGGTGTCTGTAGTCCCAGCTACTTGGGAGGCTGAGGCAAGAGAATCACCTAAGCCCAAGAGCTGGAGGTTGCTGTGAGCTGTGACGCCATAGCACTCTACTGAGGGCAACAAAGTAAGACTGTCTCAAAAAAAAAAAAAAAAAGATAGTTCACTTCCAGGAAATGCCCCCAAAACTTCTAACTGCTGGCTCATTTTTATACTGTATGTCTTTCAAATGCAGTTGAATTCTTAGGCAAAATATATTCTTGTAATCTCCAATACTTCCCAGTTTGAAAGTAGCATACATTTCTAAAACACTTGGTAAAATTTTCTTGTGTCTATACAGAAAAAAGTTCAGTAGTTGACCCTGTCCTTTTTGCCTTCTCCAAAGGATTTTATATCTCAAATTTAAATTTTCTACTTAGAAGACAATTTTTTAAAAAGCTATATACATATATTTATATTTGTCTAGCAGAATATTTTTGAGGAACTATTATTAATATTTGCCAGGTAGGTCCTCATTTCTGGCTGAAACCATAGAGGGTGTCAAAGAGAAGAAAAAGAAGGTTCCTGCTGTGCCAGAAACCCTTAAGAAAAAGCAAAAGAATCTCGCAGAGCTGAAGATCAAGCATCTGAGAAAGAAGTGTGCCCAAAAGATGCTTCAAAAGGCAAGGAGGAAGCTTATCTATGAAACAGCTAAGCATTATCATAAAGAACACAGGCAGATGTACAGAACTGAGATTTAGATGGCTGGGATGGCAGGAAAAGCTGGTAACTTCTATGTACCTGCAGAACCCAAATTGGCCTTTGTCATCAGGATCAGAGGGATCAATGTGTGAGTTCAAAGGTCCAAAAGGTATTACAGCTGCTTCACCTTCACCAGATCTTCAGTGGAACTTTTGTTAAGCTCAACAAGGCTTCCATTAACATGCTGAGGATTGTAGAACCGTATATTGCATGGGGATACCCAAATCTGAAGTCAGTAAATGAGCTAATCATGGTTATGGCAAAATCAATAAGAAGCAAACTGCATTGACTGATAACACTTTGATTGCGTGATATCTTGGTAAATATGGCATCATCTGCATGGAGGATCTGATTTGTGAGATCTATACTGTTGGAAAATGCTTCAAAGAAGCAAATAACTTCTTGTGGCCCTTCAAGTTATCATCTCCACAGGGGGGTGGGGGGGAATGAAGAAAAAGACAACCCACTTTGTAGAAGGTGGAGATGCTGGTAACAGGGAAGACCAGATCAATAGGCTTATTGGAAGAATGAACTAAGGTATCTGCCCTGATTGTTTTTGTAATCTGGTCAGGTAATAAACAGTGACTGCTTTCAAACTGAAAAAAATATATACATATATATTTGCCAGGTAAGTCCTCAGGAGAAACAAAGATTTAGAAAAGATCTGTGACTCTAAAAGCCCACAGCGTGTGGAGGCTGATAATGTTCACATTCAATAAAACAGCATTGAGAATTTCTGATCCAAGTTTGCAGCATAAAAGGCACTTGATATTTTAAAAGAAATAATCAGGGGTGGCACCTGTGACTAAGTGGGTAGGGCGCTGGCCCCATATAACTGAGGGTGGCGGGTTCAAACCAGCCTTGGCCAAACTGCAACAAAAAATAGCTGGGCCTTGTGGCAGGCACCTGTAGTCCCAGATACTCGGGAGGCTGAGGCAAGAGAACTGCCTAACCCCAAGAGTTGGAGGTTGCTGTGAGCTGTGACACCACAGCACTATACCAAGGGTGACAGGGTGAGACTCTGTCTCCAAAAGAAAAAAGAGAAATAATCAGTATACAATACAGTGACCACTATTTTACTGGTTTACACAGAAGCCTCCATTCAACATTCTTTTTGCAGCTGAATTTATTTTATTGAACATAAAATTACAATATATATAATCATAATTATGTTTTGATTTCAGAACCTAATATCTCTAAGTTTACATGTATGAAATACGTACATACATTTTAATAAACCATAACAGATTTGGGGGGAAACAATGCCATATTAAATAAAAGTCAACTGATTGACAGGAGCAAATTCAAAACCTGGATACTTGCAATTATCTTAACCGTTTTATTTTTGACCTAGCGCTAATGTCACTGTATTTTAAATGGTTTTAAAGTAGCAAGTTTGTGATTTGCCATAGATTAAGGAAATCATGGTTTCCTGGCCAAACACTGATGTTTCGAAATCCTGAATTAAAAGCCCTTTCACACAAGTTGTTTTAATGCGAACTTGATACAGAAACTCAGAGCCTGGGAAAGGAGAGCTGAAAGGCACCTTTCTGGAAAACAATTGATTTGCTTCATTTCATTGAAATGGCTAATGCTTTGATGGTTCATATTTACAATGGCTTGTCCTGCTCTTCACTGGAGTTGATATGTTGGAGTCTTTAGCACCATAAACTTGATCAGAACTTCCTCAGTCATGAACAGATGGGTTCCAGGCATGTGCCCCTCCTCACAGGCTTCCGGAGTCCATTTGCGTTCCATTTTGTAGCCAAAGACATGAGAATGGTGTTCTTCATGCTCAGCTGCTCTAGGTAGTTGAATACAGTTCTGGGAAACTCAATATGCAAACTGGTTTGGGAGCCTGAAAAACTTCAAAGAGAAAAAAACCTGACCTTCCTTAGTAAAAGGCTGCTGTTCAGTTAAATTCACTTGCGGGTTGTGCAGTCACAAAACCCAGGAAGAGCGGCTACCTTTCCTTCTAATTGACTCTCTGAACAGCCCAGAAAACGGACAAGCTGGGATTCTAATTTGTAAATTATTTTTAAATTTATATTTCAAATTTCTAGTTCACATCATGTATCAAAATGCGTCCAAAGTCACTCTCTGGTGAATCTCGGGGCTGAAATGTGTGCCCGTTAAAGAGTCAGGGACGTCAGAGGACGCACACCTGTCCTCCACAGTAATGCCCGGAAAGCTGAGGCTGAACCCGCCGATACTGAAGGGCCTGGGCCTGTTTATCTGCTCGTTTTCCTTCCCAACTCCACTCTTTCGGAGCTGCTCTAGGTGAATGCAATGCTTTTCATTACTTTTGAGATCCTATTTAATTGTGACAATGTTGAGGTCATTAAATTAGTACAAAATGCTAATTTACCACGCTCCTCACCTTTTTTCTTTCTTAACATCGAAAGGTTTTCATTGAACAGGTAGGTACTAGGACCAGGGGCAAATCTCACCCAGGTTACTTTCCCCTGGGTTCGGAAAGGGATTTCCCCCGGCAGCATTTGGGTCTGTTACAGTGAGTTCAGGGAGACCCTAAAAAGAGTCACCAACAAAATTTCCTACCAGTATTTTACATGGTAAAAAGAAACCCATCGAGGTCATCCTTCACTATCCAGTGGTAGAAAACTTATTCTCTGCAGGTCTGTAGAGGAATCCTTGACGATTAATACCATCCCAACCCCTCCACTTTGCCGCCTACCAAAAGAATTATATTAACTCCTTATGACAGGCCAAAAATTGAGGAATATTTTCCTACCTTATAAGGAACCGCACAACTTCTCACCTAGGTTTCAACAATATCCTTCCACGATTCTCAGCTCTATTCTGTTTTTAATGTATGGTTCCTGTATTTAACCTGTTTTCTTTATGTGGTTAAAAAATATCGGACTCGTGGCTTCTCTCATAAAAATGATGGCAATCACAGGAAAAGCATGATTCATAGTAAAAAAAGTAATTTGTGCAGGAAAAAAGAGAAACAATTTTATGGCAAGATTTCTCAAATACATTTAATTTGAATAAAAAGCAGCAGCTTGGGAATTATTTACATCTTTGAAAAACAAATGCCAATCTGTAACACCAGCATGGATCAGAAAGCTTTTGTCGAACTATTCATCACCAAGAGAACATTACAAAAGAAGAATGGTATTTATTACAACTCATAAAAAAGCAAAATCATATTTTAAGTCAAATTAAACCATAAATTATAAATTTATTTTATTATTTTTAATGTATTTTATGTGTATACATATGAGTGCATGAGAATTATCCAGAAATAGATAAAAAACAAACAAAAATCCTCATTTCCAAATACCTTAATATTTGTTATTATAAAAACAAAGATGCAAATAATTTTTTCTCAAATTTTTCTTCAGGGTTTTAATTGCCAACTTAATAAGAGAATATAAATTTAAAAAGAGAATAATTAATTATAAGTTAAATAATTCATATTAACTAATAATTTGAGTATTTCAGATTATGTAGTTACAGACTTAAATATTAAAAACAATAGAGATTAAAAAATCAATCCAACATCTGCAAATGTTTATTTTATATATATACACACATATATATATGTGTGTGTTTTATCTATTTTGTGTCACCTCAAATTAATCAATAAAAAATGGCCTGGCAGCTCCTTTTCATTTCAACGATGGTTCATAATCCCAACAAAATATGAAAGAAGATTCTAAATCCATTCCCGACTCCTGCTAGGTTACAATTTAGACCTCACCTAGATTTCCTGTGTTTGCCTCAACTAGGAAATTGGGTTAAAATCTTCCTTTCTCCGTAGGACATTTATATAAAATGCCCAAAGCAAAAATTACATATCAAGTACAAAATAATGCTGTCAATTTCCATGTTTCTTTGAAGAAAAATTACTGCAACCTACAAGCTGCACAGTTACAAATGAAAGGTGGACACATAAAGACAGTGATAATTGATAGCTGTTAAATCCCAAAAGGTATGAAATCCAATCAGAGAAGGGAAGAGTTAAAATATGAAGCCTCCCAAAAGCTTAGATGACTTTGGAAACACAGATCAAAAACAAAGAGACGGAAAGTATAATTAACTCCATTACTGCTCAGTCAAATGAAAACAGCCATGACATCCTTTCTTATTTATGACACCAGCAAATAGCTCAATTCCACTCCTGAATATTGCTGTAGGACAGCACTGGTTCCACGGCAGGTGAAACAGAAACAAGCTGCTAAAATTTATGTCACTAGATCATGTTAGAGATATAAGATTTATGCAGAAGACCCATAAAAAATAAGTAGCTTTTATATCTTCTTCTAACAATTCTTGTTCTCTAGCAAACAAAAGTCTATACACAGAAAGCTGGAATTTTCTAAAGTGCATTTAGAATAATAAAATGCATATTTACTGAAATATATAGTCTCAGATATTTGATGTTGCCAATAATAATAAAAACTCCTTACGTAATCGAGCCATCTACTTACATTTATGAAATGCTTTCATTTCTGAGTTGTCTTTCTCAGTAATTGGAAAATTTGTCAATGTGGTATTCGCCACCATACAGAAGGTACAAAAAGAGGAGTACCAAAGGGAATATAGAGATCACTTATAATACTTCCTGGGACGCCCTTCCATTATTCTCCACCTTTGTTCTAACCTTTCAGGTCAAACCTTTCCTGCCATCACACCGCCCATCCTTGGTTGGAAATGCTACCCTCCTCCAAAGAATGCGAACATGCAAACGCTTGCTGACCTTAGTCTGAGAACAGTGTCTTCCCCACTTTGTTATTCCCATTGCTTATGATAGCCCCCAGCATTTAGTAGTTACTCAATAAATGTATGTACTAGTAAAGAATTTCACTGTGCATATATATTCTATTACCCCAACCCAGATGGCAGAAATACCCTCATATTTTTCTGTACCCGTCTTCAGTGTTTGGGATAGGTACTTTTGTCTATAATAGGTAACTATTAGTTGGTTGCCTGATTTCCTAAGTTAAATAGATAGTTTTACAATGGTATTAAAGCTCTTAGTCACTGCTAGTGAGAGTATAAATTGGCCCACACATTTGAACGTCATTTACTTGTACACTGATGGTCAAGACTATTCATAGGAGCATGGTTTGTAAGGTTGAAAAGAGCAGCAGGGATGAATAGTGGTATATACATAAGGCAATGTCGTAGAATACTGAAAGATACCAACTGTCGTATATAAGTCATTATGGATGACTCTCCCAAATAAGATGCTAAGAAAATAAAAAACTAAATTGCATGTCATTTATATAAAGTTTTAAAGCATGAAAGCAGTACTCTCTAATGTCATTTGCTATACATTGTCCTATTTTTCCTTAATTCCTGGAAATAAAAAGCACTACAGTACACTCAGCTGAGTGGTTGCCTTAGGGTAATGAAAGAATATCGCAGTCCTGGAGAGGCACGGGAGCACAGACGCTGGAGATTCTAATTGTGTTGATAATGTATTTTTTAAGTTGGAAGTTGAGAACATGAAAATCTTAATTACAGTTTCCAATGTATGATGTATTAATTTATTTTTTTACTTTGCAATGAGTGTATTGGAGTATTAAATACATTTTCCACTTAATATTTTCATTTTATGATGGGTTTGTTGGAACATAATCCCATCATAAGTCGAATTCCTCTTCTTTCATTGTCTAGAGCTTTTGTCTCAAATAGATCATTCAGGAATGGCAGGTGTAGGCATTTAGTGTAAAGATGTAGCAGCAATTATTCTATTTTATTTTATTTGTTATTGTTGGAGGTACATATAGCAGCAGTTTTAAAAGTTTTAAGTGGTTATCTCTGGGGAGCAGAGCTGCAGATGAAAGAGTAGGTAGGTTGACTTCTGATTTGATATCTGTTGATGTGGTCTCTTTACCATAAGCACACAATATTTTTATAATTTAAAAATGTTGGAAATTAGAAAAATGTTAGCACTCAGTATTTACAAAGATATCAGGCAGACAACAATAAGAGCTGATATTTATTGAGCATTTAAGACAGGCCATGTGCTGTGTTAAATGCTTAATATGAGTTATCTCATTTAATTTTCACAACAACCCCCTAAACGATTATGCCCACATTCTAAATGAGGACATTGAAACACTGGGAGGGAACACAATTGATCCAAAGTTACACAGTTGATAAGTGCCGGAGCTGAGATTTACACCCAGGTAATCTAACTCCAAAGCTCAGCCTCTGAAATCTTCCTCATGTTCTGCCTCCCACTTAAACGTTATGTTGCAGGGAGTACAAATTAATACACATTTCTATATGGTGTACCAATATAGAATTAATATATGCATTGTATTATAATTAATATATGTATTGTATTTTGCAAACATGGAGCCAAACGTTTAGAGTATACATACATGCTTTCACCCAAAAATTCCATTTCCATGTATTTATGCTAAGAAATAAGGGTTAATATGCCCCAAACGATATATAAAAAAGCATCTACCTCAGCAATGCATATGGAAGCCAAAAAAAAAAAAAAAATCAATAGCCATCAATACAAGATGTTTTTTTTTTAATTACAGTATATGCATACACTCTACAACCTCAGTCTATACTTACATACACGGAAGATTGAGACTACATTAACACTGTTACAGTAAAATGACAAGCTGTAGAACAATATGCATATAAAATTCTGCTTTTGTGAAAAATAACAGTGTGAAAGCCTCTTCCCCAAAATGCCATTTTCTGGGAGAGGTCATCTCTCTGACAACTTGACCTAACTAGTTCTCCCTTTTTTAAATTTTCATCATGATTCTCTGTTCTTGGTCTTCGTAAAAGAGAAACACTTACTAATTTGTTTGCTTTTTATTTATTTGTCTGTTACCAATTTCATGCTGAATAAAGGCAGGAACCCTGTCTGTGCGGCCCCTCCCCACTCGGCCCTTAGGTGCCGTCCCTCCCCACTCGGCCAGTCGGCGCGGCCCCTCCCCACTCGGCCCTTAGGTGCCGCCCCTCCCCACTCGGCCCGTCGGCGCGGCCCCTCCCCACGAAGCCCTTAGGTGCCGCCCTCCCGACTCGGCCCTTAGGTGCCGCCCCTCCCCACTTGGCCCGTAGGTGCAGCGCTCTCTACATGCTCTGCAAATACTTGCGGAACCAATGTTTACTCATTTGCAGGTGATTTTTGCTTTCAACTTGATGACTTCACCCCTTGTTTCAGCTTTTACAAGGAGTATGGTCAGTATAGCGTTCGTAATTAAGGGGAAAAAAAACCAATAAAGCTATTTTTCATTGTGATAAAGTCAATCAATCAATCAATCTAGCAATACAGAGACAGCACTGATGAAGTTACTGACCTCAGGAGATTTGCCACAAGACTTGATCCAGTTCAGGCACTTACTAACTAGGGATGTCAGTCCCTTCAGCCTCATCCTCACGGTCTTCCTTCTCCTTTCCTTTCCTCTCTCCTCTCTTCTTCTCCCCTCCCTGCTCCACCCCTACTTTCTTTTCCCTTCCCCTTCCTCTTCCCTTTTCTAACTTTCCTTTCCTTTTTATCGTTTTAAAGCATAGAACTGTTACTTTCATTGAGAAATTTATTTCAATATTCATATGCAGCGCAAAGAACTGGACTACTACCTACCCCTGGGAGGTAGGAGAATCTTCCAGTCCTCATGGCCCTGGGCGGACCAACAGGAGCCAAGGAGCAGGGCTGTGAGGATATGTT
Source organism: Galago senegalensis (assembly GCA_963575145.1). Classification (NCBI taxonomy): domain Eukaryota; kingdom Metazoa; phylum Chordata; class Mammalia; order Primates; family Galagidae; genus Galago; species Galago senegalensis. The sequence goes on from CAUYTI010119655.1 coordinate 8,559, forward strand.
TTTTCTTGTTCGTTTTATTTTTGGAAGGCCTCAGAAGGTGAGGTTATAACTTAAAAGGCTGCAAAACCTGCTTTCCCTTTCAATCCCCTTAAAGAGAATAGGCTGACCTAGCCCCAGCCTCGTAGTGTCAGAAGAATAATAGTCACTCGATAAATATTTGTTGCAAAAAGGAATGAATAAATGAGTATGTAAAGCCTTCTTTTCACTGGTCTTGCTGTGGCAGTAAAAGCCATAAAAACCATAACTGAAAAATGTAAGATTTGATAAAATAGAGTTTGGCGAGGGGAAAAAAAAGGTATTTATAAATTAATTTGTTTTCAATATAAGACCTTGTATGTAAGGTTCCAACACAGTGAATTTTTACAGTGAAGCTATAAACTCCACAATGGGGATTATGAACGTGGACAATATAATTTATAATACTTGCATAGCTTTCAATTATTCAGGTGCTCAGAGCCCAACAAATTGAATAATGAACAGGGGTAATGAATTGAACCCTGAGAAGATGATAACAGACAACCCTGGGCAGTCACTACTGAGGAATTCACGTGCTGAAGTAGCCCTGAAAGAAACTTGTTTGAAGGACACATTTTCTCTTTCAAGCCAAAACATTTACGGAACAGTAATGCAAGCAGGAATTGCTTTGAAGAAATACCTGGTCAAGGCATAAAGCTGCTAAAATAGTATATTTCAGATGACCAAACCGAGAATTAGAATCATAAATTGGCCTGTTACGTTCTCCGAGAGTGCAGTTTCTCTATTTCATTATTTTTAACAACATTGAGATGGTGCAGAGGGGAATGCGGTCATATAAATTATTAAGCACCATCGCTTTAGATTTAGGCTTGGAGGTGTGTTGATATTCCACTGAATTTAAAGCACAGAGTTCTTAACGGTATTTCATACAACATTGCAGATTGGAAATTTAAATAATGAAACGGCTTCTGGACTCACTGTGCAGACCTAGGCTGGGTGATGCACACTTGTGTCTGCAATGTAGGTTCTGAAGGAATGAGGCATGTGGAGCCTTTTCCCGTATCTCTGCTCCCAGAGGTACTGCAGACGAGCATAATGTGCACTTGCTGAACATCGCAGTAGATCTGAATTAAATACAATTTGCGAAAGTCAATAAATAGTAACAATTCCTTTCACCCCCAACCCCTATTATTAGCACGCACTGCTCACTCTGTACACTCATCATCCAACTACATAAAGTCCATTTACTCAAAGCCACTTAAAAATCATCTCAGTTTTCTAGAGGTTTACAGTCTGGGAGGCAGTACTGTATCATGATCAGCATACTGCCTGTGGGATCAGATGCTTTTTTCAGATCTTGGTTTTACTTACTTCTCGATGTGTCTTAAGAAAACTACTTAATCTTCTCATCTTCAGGTTTCTTCAATCTGTATAATGGGGATAATGATCTTACATCATAAGATTATTGAGAGTATTAAATGAGATAATATATGAAAAACATCTTATATAATTCCTGGCCCTACTATTACTGACTAAAGCTGCACTGGCAGAGATTGTTGAATGTATCTGAGGGTTACTCCAGTAACTGGTACCTGTACACATGAGTTCTACTATTTACAAGAGCTACTTCAGTAACTACTATTGATTTAGGAATTGCAGTGGCGATTAATGCTTCTGTACCCTTAGAAACAATTTTGTAGCAGCAAATAGGGAAAAGTCCACGTGGAGTGCTTATTTACTTTTGGCAATCATTTTGATAAAAAGGGAGTATCAGTTTGGTGAGAAGTGTCAGATATGTGTTACATCTGTTAAACTTGTACCTATATAACTTGACTGTTTTTATCCTAAAGTATTGTTCTACCCAGCCAATGGAATTCATGATGATTGATTCAAATCTGTCCCGAAAGAGCAAGGTTGACAGGGCACAGCTCTGAAACCAGTCTTGTTAGTGAGAGAATTTGCGTATTTATTTTCATTTTAGATTAATATGAGGGTACAAACAATTAGTTTACATTGTTTGTTAGGTAGGGTTCCTGTTGTAGTTGTGCCCTTCACCCAGGAGGTGTGCCATATACCCTTACCTTGCCCATTGGGTGGGAGCACACCAATCCCCCTCCCTCCCACCCTCGTCCTCCTCATCCTATCCCCAACTTGAATTAAAGTGAGTTTTTCTCTTGTGCAGGCATTCATTAATTCATCTGCAGCCACGGTTCTCAACCCCTGGGTAGTAACCCCTTTGGGAGTCTAATGACCCTTCACAGGGGTTGCCTAAATACATCCTGCATATCAGATATTTACATTATAATTCACAACAGTAGCAACATTACAGTTAAGAAGTAGCAACAAAAATACGTTTATGGTTGGGGCTCACCGCAACATGAGGGCTGTATTAAAGGGTCTCTGCTTTCGGAAGTTTGAGAACCACTGATCTACTGGCTTTATATTAGTATTGAGTACATTTGATCCTTGCTTTTCATTCTTGTGATACTTTACTAAAGACAATGTTCTCCAGTTTCATGCAGGTTGAGATAAAAAAAAGTAATTTAAAACTACCGAGGCACATTAAGACTTTTCTCAAGTCTGAATGTAAATCTGCTAGAATGTCTGGAATGATGTGCATTTCATTTTTGATCACCCATGAATCAAAGCAACGTCAAAGGTGAAATTAGTATGGACCTTAAAGATCATCTAATCTAACCACTTTGTATTAGAGATGAGGAAACCAGGAGGACCACCAGTTTCTTTAAGATAAAGCTGGAGCCACCCACTCAGTAAAATTTTCTTTCCATATAGCATTTACATTCATACACTAAACATTTGATGTTTCCTCTTGTTATTTAAATTCTGAAACTTTCAATTAAATGGCAAGGTATTTAAGCACAAGAATCTCTTTTCCTTTTTAAAATTACCTATGACATGCATAACATACTCACTCTAGGTTTTTATTAAATACTGCAGAATGAATGAGTTCTACATTTCAGATTATTATAGTTGATGGGCTATGAACTTTGAACTCTTAGCAACCCTGAAAAAACTGTTTAAAGGTGACCTAGAAAAACAGAAGAATTGTAATTTACAACATGACCTTGGATAAGTCAATTAACCTCTTCGGACCTCAGTTTCTTCACCTATGAAATGAAGGCATTGGCCAAGATGAAGTCTGAGGAGCCTTCCAGTTCCACCATTCTACAATTCTGTGTTACTTCATTACCATGGTCCCTCTGCACAGACTGTTAGGTTAGACCCATCACCCCTTCTAATAGCCATTCAATCTTACTTCTGAAAGCCAGGTCCCGCTGGTGTCGGAGAGTGTGATGCTTGTTTCCAGTGCTCAGTGGAAAGTTCAGTGGTGGGGAACAGATGAGGATTGATTTCCCTGCTGTGGCCACAGCTGGGAAGCAATTTCCATCTTTGTGCAGAGGGGTGCTTTGCTCAGGGCTGGGGAGCATTTGAGATTGCTACAAGGAAAATGACCACTGGCATAGTTCCAACACAAGAGCTTTGTGTTTGGTGTGTCTTTTGCCTGGATGTCACTTTCCTCTAGTGAGCATTTGGTCTGAAAAAAATGTGCGTTTGTTGATGTGCTAGCATTTAGAGGCTTCCTTTCTATGTAGCAAAGTACAGAAATGGTCCTGTGAAGTCACAGAGAGGTAGAAAATCTCCCCCTTTGCCTCCCATTCCTAGATCTGGGCTTAAATCAACATTTATAGCCAGCTCAGGAATCTTTCTTCTACCCTTTGGAGATTTCCAGAGTATACACAGATTTACAAAGAACTAAAACTCTTCCCCAAACTCGTAAAACTGGCATGCAGTGAATGCTTTTACAGAGGAGAAGTGAAAAGGAGGAAGAATTGGTTTCAATTAAAAGCATGGCATGAATATTCTATTGAAATAAATCTTATTAGCTAGGCATATAGCAAAAAATGCAACCAAAGACAAGAAAAATGGGGTAACCCTGAAACAAGATCAAAGAAGTAAAATGCTGGACAATTTTTCATTTGAGGACATATTTAAAGTTTTTACTACAGCAGGTTGCATCGATAAGGTCATGTGGCAAACAGCAGCTGCTTTGTTGGATAAAGCCATGACTTAGCCAAAAGCCTAATGGAAGATTACAATCTACTCTTTCCCACCATGAAGTAAACTGCTCTAACATACTTTCTCTAGACTGCTCACAGTTTCCCTTTTAATACATTATTAATATGGAGAAATGAGCTACAAGAATAAGAAAGCCCTTAGAAAAGCATGCCAAGCAAAACAAAACAAAACAAAAACGACAAAAAGAAAAGACAAGACAAGACAAGAGAAGAGAAGGGAAGGGAAGAAAAGGAAAGGAAGCCAATTTGAGAGAGAAGAATGAAACAAAATCTTATTAAGAAGACAATTTTAAAATTGAACAACTCCAAATTATCTCATTTGCTCCTTCTGACGCCTACTAACTTTGCTTGAAAAAGGTTTTGTTTATTTTAATTTAGTAGCACATAGAAATTGCATTGCTAATGCTCTAAACATTTTCTACTCCTTCACTTTCATTATCATTCATTCAATCACTTAATCTCATCCTCTCCATAAATACTTGAGGAGATAATATTGACAATCAATGTTGGTTCTAAGCTGTAAGTAAATATCAAGTCTCCATCTGACTCAGACAGGAGAAGGTTGGAATACCAGCTCTTCTTATAAGCTGACCATAAACAAGTAACTTAAACTATCCAAACATCACTTTCCTCCGATATAATAAAAACAATATCATATTCCTAGTGAGCTATTACGGGTCCCAACTAACATAATGTGTATAAAATACCTGGGACAGTGCTTGAAATATAGTGGGATTCCAATAAATGACAGCAAGAATTATTATCATCATTCTTTGATGATCATGATTTCCCTGACATACCGTTGTGTGCTGTTAGATAACTTCCAATGTGGACAGATTCCACATTAATGCAGTTTTCAACCCCTACATCCCTGTGCTTCATCTGGAAAATATAATAAAAATGAGAACTTCATAGGGCTTTTTGTGAGGATTAAATGAAATAATCAATTTAAAGTACTTGGCTTGTGCCTTGTATATAATAAAGGCTCAAATAATGGTAACAATTATCATCATTATTAACAATTTAGTCTTTAGTGTCTATGTTGGTGACAGAATGCTTGAGTGGATGGGCCTTCATTTTAGATAAGTATGACAGTTCCTGTTCGTATAATTTGATAATTTGGGAATTAATTAGAACAATAAGATGATTTATGATTGAGGGAATGTAGTCTGTTCCCTTGTGTTTGAAAACTGCATTTTAGTTACTTTTCTCAGAAATTTCTTTAGTTTTTTAAGATGGTGTTACGGACTGTGCTTCCCCTAAGTTTATATATTGAAAACTCGAATATTCCCAATAAGATGATATCAGAAAGTGGGACTTTGGGCATATAATTAGGTCATAAGGGTGAAGCTCTTATGCTGGAATTAGTGCCCTTATAAGAAGAGACAGTTGGGTGCAGTGGTTCATGTCTGTAATTCCAGCACTTTGGGAGGCTAAGGTGAGATCCTTGAGCTCATGAGTTCAAAATCAGCCTGAACAAGAGCAAGACCCCATCTCTACTAAAAAATAGAAAAACTAGCTTGGCTTTATAGCAAGTGCCTGTAGCCCCAGCTACTCAGGAATGTGAGACAGGAGGATTGCTTGAACCCAGGAGTTCAAGGTGGCTGTGAGGTAAGCTGATGCCATGGCACTCTAGTCTGGGCAACGGAGTGAGACTCTGCCTCCAAAAAACAAAAAGAGAGAGAGAGACAGGAGAGGATTTACTTCCTCTCTCTGCTCTTTGCCAAGTGCCAAGTGAGGCTATAGTGTCAAAGGGCTGTCTGTGAACCAGGAAGAGGGCCTGTTGTCAAGAACACTCTGATATCACACTTCCAGACTCCATAACTGTGACAAACAAGTGCTATTATTTAAACTGCCCAGTCTACTGTATTTTTGTTATAGCAGTCAGAAATGACTAAAACAAACTACATATGAATGGCCCCTGATGAACCACACTTCCCACTCTCCATACCTGTGTGTAGTCCCCATTTCACATTGATTTCGTACTTGACCCTGACTTGCTTTAACCTTTAGGACATCTGCAGACATAAAGAAAAAGTGTTGTAGTAGAAAAAGCTTGAGCTTTGGAGTAAGCAAGACCTGAACCCCAATCCAAGATCTGTAATCTGTTGACTAGTCAAGACCACAGAAAAATGATTTAATGCCTCTGGTTCTCATTTTGAAAGCAGGTTGTAGTGGTAGAAAGAGACCCAGGTTTGGATCTTTGCTCAGATGTATTTATAGCTACAAAGACTTAGGGAAGTTATTTAACTTCTCTGAATTCTAGTTCCTCATCGACAAAATAGGTATAGTAATAATTATCATAAAATATTTAATACTATACAATTAGTATCTCAGAAGTAGTAGGCATTGAAGAAATTGTAATAAATGTTGAATGATTAATTCATACTATTTTGACTTATATTTCACGTTCACAAAGAAATCAACTGAAATTATTAATGGCTGCCTACAGTATTCTTGTATTTGTGTATTACAGCTTGTTCAATGTGTTTTGCATACATTATATGTTTTAATTGTGTAAAAAAATTAGAAAATGTAAAAAGGCGTGTGTTTGTTCAATCTAATCCTGCTGGCACCTGTAAGTACAGTAGCAGTGAGATTGCAAACTGGAAAGGCCTTACCTGTGAGCTGTTTTGGTTTTTTTTTGGACTTGGCACTCAGTTGAACTACCGTGGGAGAACTTGGGCAAGAGTGCAGAGCACTTTATGTTCCGGTCTAGGGCCCCAGACTGAGCTGCTGAGCCGGACAGACCTAATAGTGTTTGGCTATGGATCGCAAGGAGCCATTGCAGAACTGCCCCAGCAAGCTCCACCTTCAGGGTTGCAGAGCCAGGATCCAGAGGGGGATCTTGGGTGTGTAATCTAGAGACTAAGCAGCCTAAAGGCGGGGACTGAGACACTTTACAGCCTTGGCACTCAAGGGCATAGACTGAGACTGGTTTTGGCACACTGGGTAAGCAGGCAGCCACTCCAAGAGTGATCCCAGCAACAAGTACTTTCCTGGGAAAGCTTCTGCTTAGCCAAGGTTATCAGTTTAAAGTGCCTTTTAAGCAGGCTGAAGAGAGATTTAGGCTCTTCACCTTGCAGGGTTTGAGAAATCAGCAGAGGCTTCCAGTCTCCATCTTGTATAACTGTATCAGCATTGTGATTAACATCTCATACCCCAGAAGATCACCTGCAAGATATATATACTGCTTTGCTTTTGGTTTTATTTTTTTATTCGGCAAGATATATATACTGCTTTGTTTTTGGTTGTTTTTTTTTTAATTTCAACACTTTCCCTCTAGATTTTTTTTCTTTTTCCTTTCTTTTCTTCCTTCATCTTTCTAGTTTAAAGATACTTTTCTATTGTTGCCTTCTTTAACAATAGAACTTCATTTTTGCTAGTGTTTCTACCCCTCTTAGTGCTTTTCCTCCCAATTTTATTCCATAAAGTTTTCTGTTTGCTTGTTTTGGTTTGATTTATAGCGTTTTTGTCCTTCCTTTCTACTTGGTGGAGGTGGCTTACAGTGTCTTAACAGGTTAGCAAAGAGCTGCTGACCTCAAAGGAAGCATCCAAAGTGGCACCCCAGAGATTGGGGGTTTTTAAGGTTGGATCAAAGTACCCTACTGTACATCTATATTGCTCCTATCTCCCTCTTTCTGTGCCTCTCTTCTTTTTGTTACTATTCCCTTTTGCTCACGCCCTCTCCTTTCTCTTTTTTCTTTTCTTTCTTTTTTTTTTTCTTAATCTTTTTTTCCCTCCTTGCTCTTCAATCTTTTCATCCTTCTGGTCCTGTACCAAAAGGATTCATTGAAATCCTAGGCCAGAGGCATGGTAACTTAAAGACCAAGAGGAAGTCAAGGGAAAATTAGGTCAAGGAAACAGATAAAAGAAAACACTTATGAGAAAGAATCAGCAGAAAAATCCTAGCAACATGAAAAATCAGTCCAAAACAACTCCCCAAGGGACTGTGAGGTAGCTACTGCAGAGGATTCTACTATAAAGAAATGTTAGAAATGACATAAGAGGAATTTAGAATACAGAGGATGAAAATAATGAAGGAAATGATGGAAACATGAAGGAAGCTGCTGATAAAGTGGAAAATAATGAAAAGGAAATCCAAAAATAGAATCTAATAAGAGATGAACAATATGAAGAATAATGAAAAGATATAGTGGAGCTAAAGGAACTGAAGCAGTCAATTAGGAAACTTAAAGATGCAATAGAAAGTATCAACAGATTAGACGATGCAGAAGAAAGAATCTCAGAGCTAGAGGACAAAGCTCTTGAGATAACTCAGAAAGTTTTTTTTTTTTGTAATTTTTTTTAATTAAATGATAGCTGCATACATCAATACAAACATGGGGTACAGTGTAGTGTTTTCACACACATTCTGAAATACTTTCATCAAGCTGGTTCACATAAATTTCATGTCATTTGCATAG
>CAUYTI010119657.1:0-10754 GCA_963575145.1 Galago senegalensis
GGCGGGCACCTGTGGTCTCAGATACTTGGGAGGTGGAGGCAAGAGACTCGCTTGAGCCCAGGAGTTGGAGGTTGCTGTGAGCTGTAATGCCATGGCACTCTACCCAGGGGGACAGCTTGAGGCTCTGTCTCAAAAAAAAAAAAAAAAAAAAAAAAAAGACTGCTGGTCCATAGAGAACCCAAAATATCACTGCTTTAAAATACCTTTTACTTAATAAATGTTAAAATCATTACCAGATTTTAATAATTCGCATGCTCCCATGACTATAAAGACCTCTGATAGACACTAAGCACAGAAAACCAGAGGTCCATTGCACAGCTGAAATAGATCTTAAAGGTGGCATATGTACACTCCCTCATGGTACAGTAGGGGGCGCATTATTTTTCAATACTTATTTGTATATCTTGCAGGTAAAACATCAGGGCAGTGCCTGTGGCTCAAAGGAGTAGGGTGCTGGCCCCATATAGCAGAGGTGGTGGGTTCAAACACAGCGCCAGCCCCCCCCAAAAAAAACAAAAAAAAAAAACATGATATGAGGTCTTTCTTTGTCCAGATTAAGTTATATTCCCAGAGGTTATTTCTCTCTTACTAACATTGGAAAAGGTCTGGGAGTTTGGGGATGCCAGAGCGCTCTCTCCGACTGACTGATGTCTTTTCTGGATTTACTCTCTGGAGTAATCATACGATAACTGTGGAAGCCACCAGGTACTGCAGACAGACTTTAAAATTCGTGGATTTTTTTCTCTTCTAATCCTTTCTAATCCATTTCTCTATATTTGCTTCAATTGTTGTCATTATTTTTAACCTGTTATTCCTCAGGCATTTCAACACGGCATTAGTACGATGGAGAACAGAGAGAAGCAACATTCTAGGTAAATCAGCCGAAAGAATTATTTGGGGGGTAAGTTGACTGTGTTAGTTTTGTACTTGCCATTTTCTAATACGGTCAAATATTTGGGATTATTTCCCTAAATAACCTCAGAAAACACCTCCTTACTTCTCTCATAGAAATTTTACTCTAATTCAGCTATCATTTAATAATAATAAAAAAGAAAAGAAATTTTACTCTATTCATTACAGTATTTCCTAAGATCTTAACAAATAAAAAAAAAAACCCAAAACCTTCACATCATTTTTTTTTTCCGCTTCCCTCTCCTTTTAGATCAAAAAAACACATTATTTGAACCTCCCTGATTCTTTTCCATGTTTTCTCAGGAAATTTCTTTAGCTCCCCAAACAATTTCCAAGTTGCCCCACTTGTCAGACCGTTGTCTTTATTTTTCTACGTGATAATTTCATTAGATGTGAGACATATCTAAAATGACATCTATATTATGCCGTAGTGTAACAGTCATTCAAATTTTAAAAACACTCTCTACGTCCGTGCATTTCAAGTTTATTTCAGCGGCCCCTTCTTTGGAAAACCCTTGCCTGGATCTCTCACTGAAGGGAATCTCTTCCTCCTAATAGAACTTCCAATGTACTTTATCTGTAAGTCTTTACAAAATTTATTATTTTGAACCATACAGTATGCCTACTGGGCTATTTTCATAAATGTTACTTTAGAAGTTTGTAATTCCCCTGGGTGCAGGATGCCCCCTGAGGAATCTTTTCACCACTCACATTTGCTCCCATAGCCATCAACACATATTTACGGAGTCCATGAATGACTAGATGGATGCCAGTAAATTTAACGGGTGTACCTATTTGTCCCTACTAGACTCTTACCTTCTTGTCTACCCAGAGTTTACCCTAGTTGTGGGCGTGCAATAGCTAAATATTCAATAAATGTCATAGAAGGGAAAATACAAGACTAAGTGGCAAGACAAGTAGGTTCTTCAAAAGGGTACCTTGCTTTTGGGTGGTGGGCTGTTTGTGCTCTTGTCTGTGTGAATGCTGGTAGGAGAAACAGCAGCACCGAGGTTGCCTTGGGGTATGCCTGGGAGCTTCCCTCCTGGAGATACCTGCATTGCAGCTAGCTGGGCAGCATATAACTGCTACAGAAGAAAAAGAAAGGGAGAAAAAAATACTATTAATAATAAAATAAATGCACCTTTCAGAAAGTATCTATATTCGCATACGGTATTTTTCCTATGGGTGTTTTTGTTCCATGGCATGGAATATTTAAAGGCAGAAGCTGTCACCTCCGCTTTTTTGACTTACTTCTGGTGGGAGAAATGACAGATCCCACATCTAAGGGAAGGGAGCTCAGCTTTATTACGTCTTGGGACTCTAAGCAAATAACAGTCCTCCCTATGTCCTCTTTCCCTTGTGTCTGCAGAAGGTCAGTTTATCATCTTTGGTCAAGAGCTCCTTTTGCTCTACTTAAAATTGATACAGTGTGCTACAAAAGTACAGCTTCATACACATAGTAATTTTCTTATTATCCACCTTGGTTCAAGGCCTGGCCACCTGTTTTCTTTGACTGGTTGAAATGGGCACCTGTAACGATTTTTCTGAGTATAACTCGTGTGGAAATACAGAAAAGGCACTGATAAGAAAGGGAAGGAGAGTCTTTGAAGAACTTTATCTGGCCTGTCTACTTAATTTGATAAAAGTTTACTGGATGCTTGCCAGAAGTTCACTTTACTGCATGACGTCTAAACACAGACAGATCTCGAATCATCTAGAGCATTAGAGTTTAATGCAATCCTGTCTGAAACATACTTTCCCACCAAACCATCGCTTAATAATAATTTTTTTTTTATTGTTTGAGATTCATTGAGGGTACAAAGAATTAGGTGACACTGATTGCGGTTGTTAGGTAAAGTCCGTTTTGTAATGATGTCCCGCCTCCAAAAGGTGTGCCATACACTATGACCCCCCCATCCGCCGCCCTCCTTTCCTCAACCCACCCGTCATTCCCCTACTGCATCCCTTGTATTAGGTTACCTATTGCCTTTATATTAGAATTGAACACATTGGATCCTTGCTTCTCCATTCTTGTGATACCTTACTAAGAAGAATGTGTTCCACCTCCAACCAGGCTAATATAAAAGATGTAAAGTCTCCATATTTTTAATGGCTGAATAGTAGCCCATGGTTATTGAACAACCAATATAAACTCTCCATGTTATTAATAAATTAAAAATTTTACTTTGATAATGATAACCACATGATAACAGTATCCTAAAACAACAAGGTTGCCTTAGATTCCAATAATCACATCAAATACTTAGATTAACATTCATCTTCATTTAGCACTTTCTGAAAATTTAAAAAATCTGTATGAGAAAACGATTAGTAAAAAGACACGTCCCACAAAATTTCCTATTCCCATGTGTCATGAGACTCCATGAGTAATTTTCACCTGACAAAGTAGGATATTTTTTTTTTTTGCAGTTTTTTTTTTTTTTTTTTTGGCTGGTGCTGGGTTTGAACCTGCCCCTCCTTGGCATATGGGGCTGGCACCCCACTCCTTGAGCCACAGGCACCGCCCCCAAAGTAGGATTTTTATAATGAAGCCAAAAATGCTAAAGAAAAAAATCTCTCAGTGAAAAGTACAGGGAAATAGTTATTTGCATGATCTTAATTTTTTTTCAGAAAGGGACATTTCAAAGATAAAGTTACTGAGGATGAGCCACACATCGTTGCCAAGTGGGGTCTCTCTACACATGAAATAATGAAAACTGAAGACAGCAGGTATATATATACATCGAAATACATATGCCTTGTTCACAGTTTCCAGATACTATGGCCTACATGAAAATAAGGCATCAAAACGATTCCTAAACTTACAGCTTAATTTTTATGCAAAATGAAGTAGGCTATATTCCAGAGAAAGACTAAAAAACCAGAGAATTGTATTTATGTTATCAATAATGATTGTCCCCAAAGAGTTTTTTGTGTGTGTGTGTGTGTTGGAATAATTATACCTTTTCTATGGCTGCCAATAAGAAAGAAAGATAAGACTTAATGTATGTCTTAGATTATGCAAAGGATAAAAGAATTATTCAAATATGAAGACTGGGGAGCATACTTAAAAATCTATCAGAATTGATTCATTTTCCACACCTGGGTTAAAAATCTACTCATTATATCCTGCAATTAGAAAACCAGTTTTTTCCCTTGTCCTGATCCTGAGCTATTTATAGTGTCCTAAGGAAAAAAAAAACAGCCCTTCTCCATCACTTTGCAAATTAAAATTCTCCCAGTACAATGCATTTCCTAACACAACTATTTTAAAAATACATGTATTTTCACAAACTTATGAGTAAAACTATGTTACATTTTATGAAGTTCACATTATATTATAGATTGGGTACTTGTCTTTGAAAATGGTTACACTGGATAATATTATTAGAACATAAAAATTCCTGTTATTGGTTTAGCATATACTAAAAATGAGATCATTTCATAATTACTAAAGATGACATGGGACATTTAACATTTGTAGGTTAAAAAATGCAAAGAAAATATGGTAGCACCCATAGCTCAGTGGGTAGGTGCCAGCCACATACAATGAGGCTGAAGGGTTTGAATCTGGCCTGGCCTGCTACAGCAACAATGACAACTGCAACAGAAAAATAGCCAGGCATTATGGCGGGTGTCTGTAGTCCCAGCTACTTGGGAGGCTGAGGCAAGAGAATCACTTGAGCCCAAAAGTTTGAGGTTGCTGTGAGCTGTGATGCCACAGCACTCTACCTAGGGCAACAGCTTGAGACTGTCTCAAAAAAGAAAAAAAGCAAAGAAAGCAGTAAAGAAAATTAAAATTTAATTTTGATTCTTGAATTATTTCATAATACTTAAAAGACTGATTATTTCTGTTCATTAGATATTTAAATAGCTTAACTAATTACTCATTAAAAGTGATTCAATGTTTATTTGTCAGTATACACAGTTCACAACTTAAAAACCCTAAACATTTTGTAACTTTAAAGGTTGGAGATGACACATATTTAGGATAAAACAAATTTTCAGATTAAAAAAATATTTTTCTCATCCTAGGCATTATTTTTGGCCTTTTAAATATGAGATTAAGATGTAGCTGAGCTAAATTATCCTACAAAATGCTTTTTGAGTTGTAAGGAAAGAAAAATTTGTAAAAGAGACAGACTTATTTGAACATACTAATATTTCAATAAAGAGCATAACATCATCTGCCTTGCTGTTATTTCTACAGATACAGACTTGGGATGTAATTTACGATGAAAATTTCACAAGCCTTCTATTCGTTTAGAGTACCGCGAACATAGGGAGCTGTGCTCTCTCTCCAGTCTTCCCCATCTCCTTCTTCACATTTGGCTTCCGTATAAGGTGACAAATTTTAGAGTTACTCTTCCCCAACTATAATCAATTTTCCACTGTTTCCGAATCATTGCATTCTTCAAGTATGTTAAGTTTTCTTGATTTGCCAAAGCATAAAAGTAGGATCAGGAAAGCCTTATTTCCAACACATTTTACTTTATGTCAAATATTTTCTGAAATTTTATATTCCATTCCAGAAGCAAAAAGAGTCTTAAGTTCTAGAAAAATCTATCATACTTTAGGTTTGGACAGATAAATCAAACTAGGAATTTTTTTTTTTTTCCACTTTGCTGCCCAGGCTGGAATGCCATGGTACCAGCCTAGCTCACAGCAATCCCAAACTCCTGGGTTCAAGCCATCCTTCTGTCTCAGTCTCCCACGTAGCTGGGACCTCAGGCACCTGGCACAATGCCCAGCTAGTCTTTCTATTTTTAGTAGAGATGGGGTCTTAGTCTTGCTCAGGTCGGTCTGGAGCTCAAGGTATCCTTCTGAGTTCAAGGTACCCTCCATGTGTGCTAGGATTACAGGCGTAAACCATTGATTACAACCTCAAGCCAGGCATTTTAATACTACTGGATCCTAATTTGGCCATTCAAAAATTAATAGGAAATTTCAGTAACTTAAATAAGCTGACAATAATTTTTCTACCTGGCTATATATGAAAGTGTGGACAACCTAAAAAAAAAAAAAAGTTACTGTGACTTAATTCAACCTTTCAAAAAATTATACTCATTTTTCTATTCATTAAAATGTGTAGACTGATGGGTTCTAAAACAATGGTATCAAGAAATGATTAATAATTTCTTTCATTTATCACGTTCTTGAAGCAAAATAAAGAATAACAACAGGTGTCTGCACTGAGTGAGGTCTGCAGTCACGGAACCATTGGCTGACCTTGCTGATGGGGGAGGGTTATGGACAAGGTATGATTATTGGAAGGCCATCTGAAGTAGCATTGGGTGAACCCACTGAAGTTTTTTAGACATTTAAAAAAAAAATCTGGTTAACATCTTTCTTTAAATGATAGCAGATAAAACTCAAAGTTAAACATAAGATGCATTAATATAAATGTAGTTATAACAGAAATGTATTTATATATTGAAATATAATTATGAATGAAAAATAGTGAAGTTATTCTATATTTCAGAAACAAATTGAGAAGCACTAAATGTAAAAGACTAAAACAGGAAGAAAGCACTTACTTCATTAGCTTAGCCAGACTCACAGCGTTTTAAACCTTCCAGAATAACTTCGCTCTTAATATAAAACTAATGCGTTAGGGGTCTGTGATTGCTAAGATGCCACAAGGTTTTCTAGTGTTTGTATTACTTAAAATGCTGCATTCTTCTTTCCTTTCAATTCCCTTATCCCTGTATCTCTTGAAGGCAATGATTTTTAAAGAAAACAGCCACATAAGGTTAAGTTAGAATCTATTCTTGATAACTAAGTGTCCTCCTGGTCCTCCGTGTCCACGCCTGGGCAACCACGTGTGTGTGTGTCCTCGTAGACAAGCACAGATGAGCAACTCCTACCTCTCTCAAATTTCTCCATAATCTACATTTTTGTTTATATAATAGTTTAAGCTCCATTGAGGACGACAGTTTCCACTTGTGTAATAGTTTAAAAGTAAGAGCTCTGGATACAAGCAGAACTGAATTCTAATCTCAGCTCTAAGCTCTGTGACCTTGGGCAAATTCTGAGAGCCACAATTATGGAATCTGAACATTCAAGGATAGGTAAAACTGACTTCATAAGGGTGCTGCGAGAAAGGAATCGTATAATGTATATAAAACGCGGAAAAAAGCACGTGGTGAAGCATACGTGATCGGTAACAAGTTGACAGTGGCCTGCAGGAAATGAGTCAGTGCACTCAGATCTGTATTCATAGGAGAGATGTAGTTTAAGATAGGCATAAAAAAGAGATGGTATTCTAGAAAGGAAGACAAATTTAAAAGGAAGGCATAAGAACGGGAATGAGCTAGTTGTTGCGAAAGAGATCTAGAGGATGGTGTGGAACAGTGAGTGGTAGAAAGTGACCTCAGTGAAGGGTAGTGAAGTGTAGCCTTGGTGGAGGAAAAGAGCCCTGGCTTTGTGGGCTAAGTTCACCTAGGGAAGCTCTTGAAATAGAAGTGAAAGAGTTTAAACTGAGTATGTAGGCAAGAGAAAGCCCCCGAATGCAGGAGAGCAACACGATGTTTTTAACTAGGATAAAGAAGAGATAGGAATATACTCTGAGGTTATCAACATTGAACAGTTAAGATTTTGACCATAAGAACTTGAGTTGAAGTCACACTTGTGAACATGACAATGGAAAAAAAATAATTTCAAGTTCATAGCGTAGTGGGTACATAAACCCTGCCAGTTAATGAGGAAAGAAAAAGGAGACAGAAGAGCAGAATGATATAAGTTAATAGAAAATCTTCATTTCATAAAAAGGGACTCACCTATCATCTATTATTATTTATGTATGATAATCATACTATCTTTGTAAGATAGCCAAACACACATACTATGTAAGAGAGCCAAAATGCACATATTATATTTTTTCTTTTTTTTAAAGGAAGAACTAATTCACACTGATGGTCCCAATAATCCTGCATTATATCTGTGAAAATGCCAGAGCCATTCTCTTGTGGACTTCTCCCTTAAATTGAGCTCATTAAAACACTCCTCTTTTGTGGCCTGGTGTGGTGGGCTACTCCTGTAATCCTAGCATATGGGTGAATTGCTTGAGCTCACGGGTGGATTGCTTGAGCTCACGACCAGCCTGAGCAAGAGTGAGAACTCTGTCTCTAAAAATAGCTGGGCATTGTTGTGGTAAGCACCTGTAGTCCCAGCTACTGGAGAGGCTGAGGCAAGGAAGTTGCTTGAGCTCAGGAGTTTGAGATTGCTATGAGCTGTGATGTCACACCACGCGACCCAGGGTGAAAAAGTGAGACTGTCTCAAAAAAAACAAACAAAAACCATCCAACCAAACAAAAATACCCCGTTTTCCTTAAAGAATGAAGAGTATAATGTTCTCTACCTACAATAGAATCTTGAATTGTATCTATCTTAGCCAAACCCAGTTGGTATTTCTTTCTTGTAATTTACTGTCATGCAAACCAAAGCTCTGCTAGGGAATGGTTTGAAGTTCGTTAATAGGAAATTCTTTCTGCTGAGCTGTAATGACCCAGTACAAGGTCAAAAAACATGATGGGACAATGAAGAACAGGTACTTTAACTTGTACTAATCGACTGTTGCTATTTGGGGGGGGGGGAAGAACAGTTCAATTGTATTTGGACAACATGGCTTTTATGCCACAGTGAGATATAACTGTATTTTCATGGGAAGAAATCCATTTTACTTGGTCTTCAGTAAGTACTTCTCGGTGCTTGGAGTGGAGAAATCTCACAAAACAGCCTATTTAAATTCTTTGCTAGACTATTTCATTAATTCCTAGAGGTGGTACATTTCTGTCTCTTCTCCATAATAGTTTATTTTTTTCCGAACTGCTAAAAACACAACTTCTCGCACTGGCTACTCGCCTAGGGTCTGTGCCATCTGGCATATCTGGAGTAAAGCATGAGGCTCTGACATTAGGCATCTATTGCAATCTGTTGCCCCAAACTATTTATTCGTTGACTAGTAAACTCCTTGAAGGTAGGGATTATGTCTTTTATTATTCAATGCTTTGTAAGAAAATCCTAAAATCAAGGAAAAGGAGAATAGAACAAAGGCAAAAAATGGACTATAATGTCATTTATTATCAACAAACATAGATGGCTAGTACACATTCAATATTAATGGTGCCAATCTGTGAAACAAATTTTAAAAATTGGAAGAGACTTGGCATACTTCTATTTGAGGAATTAGAAAGAAAGGGGCAGTAGAGATATAGCTAAAACTCAAATTCATTGTTGTACGCATTTCATTACTTAAGAGGAAAAAGAAACACGAATTAAAATCTTATTAGCATAGGCTTGGCACTCATAACTCAGGGGTGCTTAGGACACTGCCACATACAGTGGGGCTGGTGGGTTCGAACCTGGCCAGGCCTGGTACACAATAATAACAACAACAACAAAATAGCTGGGCATTGTGGTGGATGCCTGTAGTCCCAGCTACTTGGGAGGCTGGGGCAAGAGAATAGCTTAAGCCTAAGAGTTGGAGGTTGCTGTTAGCTGTGACACCGGCACTCCACTGAGGGCGACAAATGAGACTCTGTCTCAAAAAAAGAAAAAAAAATCT
This sequence comes from Galago senegalensis, assembly GCA_963575145.1. Taxonomy (NCBI): domain Eukaryota; kingdom Metazoa; phylum Chordata; class Mammalia; order Primates; family Galagidae; genus Galago; species Galago senegalensis. Next base: position 9,479 of record CAUYTI010119657.1, read on the forward strand.
TATTAGCATCAGAAAAAAAGGAATTGTAACATGCTTACTGTAGGCATAATTATGACAATAACTAAGTGAATATAGAAATATGAATGAAAAAGCATGAAGATTATTTGAAAGTTAGTATGTTTTCAAAAGACAACAGAACCAAGAATTCTAAGTACATGGCTATCCCAACACTTTAGGAAAGAGACATGAGAGATGCCTTCTTTCTGATAAATGAGTATTTCTACTTTTAAAAAAAATTATTATTTTACTAACATCCTTCCCAATCCCCATCTATGTCCAGCCTGTGGTAATCACCATTCTGCTCTTAACTTTAGTTCAACTTTTCCAGATTCCACACGTAAGTGGGATCATTTGGTATCTTTCTTCCTGTGCCTGGCTTATTTCACTGAGCATAATGTCCTCCAGATTTATTCATGTTGTCAAAATAACAGGATTTCCCTATTTGTTAAGGCTGCCTTCACTGCTTTACATATACCTGCACGTACCACATTTTTTTTATCCAGTTATCCCTTAATGGACACTAAGGTGATTTCATATTTGGGGCACTGTAAATAATGCTGTAGTGCTTCTACACGGAAATAGAGACAGATCTTTGACACACTGATGTCTTATCCTTTGGATATGTACCAAGTAGTGGGATTGCTCTATCTTTAATTTTCTATTTTAACTGGGATCTTCTATCACGTCTCACTTATATACACCCAGGCAATCTGGATAAAGGCACCGGAGACAGAGTTGACACTCAATCCAGCCCATTTACCCAGGAGTCAGTAGTATATGACTGCATACAGTTTGATCCAACTGTCTTCCTGTACTTTAGGCGTGGCTTAGAAGGTACAGTCATTCCTACTCTATCTTGAACACAAGGCAAAGTAAGTTCAACCATCTTCCTCTGCCTATCCTTACCCTCCTGTTTTCTTCCTACCTACATTTCTCCTCCCCAAATCATCAACTTCATCAAACTGTATAGGAGAGCTGGCACAAAAGAATTTGAAGATTATACAAAAAAAATAAAAGAAAATTAAAATTTTAACTGAAAATGTTTTTTTAAGTGCTCTTTGATAAAACATTCTGATTTTTTTTTTTATTGAATGATAACTATGTACATTAATGCACTTCTGGGGTACAGAGTGGCGTTTTCACATGCAATCTGAAATACTTTCAACACAGCAAAGATTAGCTTTTACAATTCCTAGTTGAAATAATAGTTCCCCTACTTTCAAATACTAGTGTTATGTTTTACCTCAAGGCATGCTAAACAGCCTCACCTTGTGTC
>CAUYTI010119658.1:0-12026 GCA_963575145.1 Galago senegalensis
CCAGTGCATCCCTGATTGGTCCATTTTCAATCCTGCTCCTGACTGGTCTATTTTATAGACCAATCAGCTAAGCTCTCAGCTCATTGGACAACTGCCCCTATATAAAAACCCCTGACACCGAGCCTGGGGCAGATCATCACAGATCATCAAGGAAGATAGAGCAGAAGAGCAAGACTTTAGCAGATCATCACAGATGGTTGAGGGAGAGAGAGAAGAAGAAGAGCTGTAACACTTATACCATGCTCTGTGAGGAAGTTTGGCTCTTTGTAAGAGCAGTAACACTTGCATCCCGCTCTGCAAGGAGGTTTGGCTCTTTGTAAGAGCTGTGACACTTATATAAAACCTATCTTATCCTGTTCTACAAAGTTTGGCTCTTTGTAAGAGCTATAATAATACCTCTGTAAATAAAACCTAACTTACTGTCCATCCTGTGGTCCATCAATTCATTCATTGAATTTTCAGAGACCAAGAGCCTGGAAATCCAAAGTCAAAAATCCGGTATCATGGTTACTGCACAGCAGTGAATCCTACATAGTTAATTTATACCTCTCTTTCTTAGCTTAACTAACTCAGTGAAGAAATTTCCTTTAGTTAGTACACAGCTAAATAAAAAAATAACAATAACACTCAATATGAATTCAGTATCTACCACGTGTATGGCACTGTTCAGAATACTCGCCACATTTCACCGCACTTAATCTTTAAAATTTCAGTGGTTCTCAACCTTCCTAATGCTGTGAAGTATTTTCATTGTTATAAAGGGGTCGCAACCCACAGATGAGAACTACTGCTTTAAATAGTGTCATGTGATAAACTCTAAGACCAGGCCCAGTGTACAAGTAAGGAAAACTGAAGCATGTGGGTAAATAGGAGCTGCCAATAGAATCCTGCTTTAAATTGGTGTGGGGTTCTTTTCTTTGCTAGCTGAGATATTATTTGTTTTGTTTATTTTTTTGGCTCTCACTGTAGTAGCATGGATGCGCTTGGTGGTCAAAAGTTAATTAAGTAATTTATTGTTCTCTCCCTGGTGCCGAGAAGAATGACTGAGAGAAAGTAAGTATTCAGCACATTTGTGAATTTGGAAATCTGGTCACTGCTAATAAATCCTCTGTAGGTGATAAAATGTTTATTATGCAAGTTTATATTTTCCCAATCCTTGTAACACAATTTGTATTATTGCATTTACATGGACACTCATAAAGGAATGATGGAAGGAAATGTGTGTAGTCTGCCCTTCGTTCCTACATTCTCCTGTTATATACTATGTCAAGTCTTTGTACAAAGAAAGTTGCACACTCTCACTTAATAGGACATTTTCTTTTTTCTTATTTTCCTTCCTTCCTTCTTTCTTTTTTGAGACACAGTCTACTTGGTCACCCTGGGTAGAGTGCCATGGTGTCTTATCTCAGAGCAACCTCAAACTCTTGGTTTAAGTGACCCTCTTGCCTCAGCCTCCCAAGTTAAACTCTTGGGTTTAATACCCACCAAAATGCCCAGCTATTTTTTAGAGATAGGGTCTCACTCTTGTTCAGCCTGGTCTCAAACTTGTGGGCTTAGGCAATCCACCCACTTTGGACTCCCAAGTGCTGGGATTAAAGGCGTGAGCCTCTGTGCTCAGTCCTAATGGGACATTTTCTAAGGAGAAAGAATATGTTTATGTTACAAAAAAATCTTAAAAAGCCAGTTGTATGAGAATAACATTACATATTGTCATAACTGTTGTAATTTTAATTCTTTTTGGTTTTAGTGAACATTACATCACCAGAGTGTTGCAACTGGAGTGGGTGGATTGCTTGAGCTCGCCAGTTTGAGACCAGCCTAAGCAAGAGCAAGATCCCCATCTCTACTAAAAATAGAAAACCTGAGGCAAGAGGATCACTTGAGCCCAAGAGGTGTAGGTTACTGTGAGCTATGATGACATCATGGCATTCTACCCAGAGAGACAGCTTAAAACCCTGTCTCAAAAAAAAAAAAAAGATAATAAAATAAAAATTCTTGGTGGAGAGGGCAACACCTATGGCTCAGTGAGTAGGGTACCAGCCCCATATACCGAGGGTGACAGGTTCAAACCTGGCCCCGGCCAAACTGCAACAAAAAAATAGCTGGGCATTGTGGTGAGTACCTGTAGTCCCACCTACTCAGGAGGCTGAGGCAAGAAAATTACCTAAGCCCAAGAGCTGGAGGTTGCTGTGAGCTATGATGCCAAAGCACTCTGCTGAGGGCAACAAAGTGAGACTCTGTCTCTAAAATAAATAAATAAATCCAATATATTTCAGGCAGTGAAATATGAAAATGAATGAAACCCTAACAATAAACATGACTCTGATAGGAACTCTCCATGATTGTAACTCTGCCTCATCATTTAATGCACTAACTTGTTCACAGTTCTGCAATGCTCAGTAAGTCACTTATACTATTTCTAAATCCAATTGGAATGTTGGAATATATTACAAAGATTAAAGCCCAAATGTAATCTATTTTAAAAACTATTCATAACCAGGAGCCCACATCTGCATAAATTAAGGCTGAAAATCCATGCCTTACATATCTTATGTGTTAGCTATCTTTTTCTAACACAATTAAACCCCTTAACTCAATGAATAAATTATGTTTGATTTTTGTCATTTTGACCAATGGATGAATACATATAGATGTAACTAAGCGATAATGTAGACAAGTTTGTTTTTCTTACCCATTTCCTTATTTATTATCTTTTTCTCTTATTGGCAAAATGAAGATTATAATATGTGTTCAATATCTCTTTGGCCAACTATCTCATTTGCACACACTGACAAGGGAATATTTAAAACTGTAATAGCATGAAGTCTGCATCTGTTGTTTGGGCCTGACTAGTTTCCATTCCCCTTACTTTAAAAAATATCTACTTGGTTTCTTACGGTACATTCACCTACCCTTCCTTGGAGATTTCACAGTGTGAGAAGGAAGACTTCCACCCTCTGGCCACAGAGGTTGAAACATGACCTGATTCTGGCTGGTTAGAAAACTAACGTTCCTGGTCTGCACTGATTAAATCAATAATTCAACACTTGATCCGAGCCAATGAAAGCCATTCTCCAACTTTTACTTGAAATAATACTAAGGAAAAGTTTTGTCTCCACTTAAATTCCTGAACAAGTCGAAGATGGGGCTTTTGGTGGTGGTGACAATCTTTGCAAAAGTCTACCTGAAATTGAAGACCACCAGAAAGCAGGAACAAGGGACAGAGAAACACTGATATTTTTGGCTTTCCTTTTTCACTCTACTCCATCACTGCCCTGCCTTAATATTTTTATTGGTAATAGTCATGAGAATCTAGAAGCACAAGTGGGAAGTCTAAGTCCATTCTGCCATCTCTGTATGAAGCCTTGTACTGTTCTGTTGGAGGCTGTAATAGAGTTCCATATATCCTGTAGGGAAGGGATTCACTGAATCATTAACAACTCTGTGCAGAAAAGTCTGAGACCCACAAAACACACTTCTAATGCCCCAAAGACTTCACAAGGAATAAATGATAATTAACATAACAACAAAGAAATTATTTTGAATTACTAGAATATCATCTCCTTGACTTGATGACCAAGCACATGTTTTGCAACATATCAATTCATGAGCAACATGTCCATTTGTAATTCATGAAGAGGAGGATAATGAGAATACTTACAGGTGTACCTTGGAGATATTGCGAGTTCAGGTACAGACCATTGCAACGAAGGGCATGTAGCAATAAAGTGAGTCACACAAATTTTTGGTTTCCCACTGGGTAGATAACTTGTTACAGCTTCTACCTCAGCGCACTTGCTGTTTCACCTCATACTTTTTTATGTTCTGGAGATGGCTTCCTTCTCTAAACCTTATGAACTATCCTCTACTAGCTTCAAACTTTTTTTCTGCAGCTGTCACCTCTCTCAGCCTTCACAGAATTGAGTTAGGGCCTTGCTCCAAGTTAGGTTTTTTGCTTAAGAGAATATTGTGGTGCTTTCATCTTCCATCCAGGCCGCTAACACTTTCTCCATATCAGCAATGAATCTGTTTTTACTCTCTTATTATCTGTGTGTTCCCGGGAGTAGCCCTTTTAAATTCTTTCAAGAACATGTTCTTTGCATTCATGACTAGGCTAATTGGCACAAGACACCCAGTTGTGGGACAGTCTCGGCTTTGAACATGTCCACCTCGCTAAGCTAGCCTTTGATAGAAAATGAGAGATGTGCAACACTTTCTTTCACGTCAACACTTACAGGCTATTTTAGGGTTATTAACCAACTTATTTTCAATATTATTGTGACTCAGGGAATAGGAAGGTTCAAGAAAAGAGAGAGAGACAGGGGAACAGCTGGTTGCTGGAGCAGTCAGCACACACTCATTTCCCAAATAAAGTTTCTGTTCTTATACGTGATTTGTGCGTCCCCAAACAATTGCAATGGCAGTATCAAAGACTGCGGATTAAAGTTAACCACAACATATAATAATAATGAGAAGGTTGGTAACATTGCAAGAATTACCAAAATGAGACGCAGAGACATGGACATTACTGTTGGAACCAGGGCACGGATCGGCTTGTTTGGGATTGTCACCCACATTCAATTTGTAAAAAATGCAGTCTCTGCAAAGCATGATAAAGTGAAGCACAATAGAACGAGGCATGCCCGGACTCCAAAACAAAGTAATATGAGAATAAGAATAAGAACTTATAAAGAACACAACATTTTTCTTCAACAGCAGGAATATGAAATTCTAAATATCCGTTCACTTGTTGGCGATGACATGTGTGATATGAAGTGTCTGATTTTTCTCCCTGCATTCATACCTTGGCCTCAATAAAGACGAGTATCTGATTATGGGTAGGTGTTCAAATGTTTCAACAACTTTGTCTTCTCATACGTTTTTGTGGTTAAAATATTATTTGTGTGTTAAAAAAAAAGGGGAGTTATATGCCTCTATTTAAATTCTGTTATCTTCAAATCTGTGCTCTTTTCTACCTTGTGCAAAAGAACAAGAAAAAAAATCTGATCATAAATATTCAAATTTTATTTTCTTTAAGTCTACTTTTCAAATGCCATTTTATCTCAATGAATTATTATCATCTCTTCCTGAGGTAACTGTTCATTCTAAACAAGGGGAAGGAGAAGAAAATGCTTATTTACTGAGCTGCTAGGAAATCATCATTCTCCCAAATTCAATATACGCTTGCTTACAGTACCAAAGAGACTGCATGCTATGAGCATTCATGTAAGATCTGACCACATTTAGTCTAAGGTCATAAAAAATTACAAAGACAAAAGGTCAGAAACTTCAGGGAAAATTGTAGAATTCATCTTAATAACCTAGGCTAATATTAGTATATTGCATGTTCTTCCACAGAAGAAAAAGTCTACAAACACAACACAGTAAATTAATTGTACCACCCATAACAACGTAGGCATCTCAAGTAAGGTGAAAAGTTAAGGCCATATCTATCTTTTCATCAAACAATATAGAACATGTATGTGTCTTTCAGATTCATACTTACCGTTAATCACTGAAAGCTAACTCCAAATTTTGTTAGAACATTATCAAAACAATTTTTTTAAAATATGCCTTTAAAATAATTTAGTTCAGGGAATATGTGTATATGTACGTCAGATGTGTTGACATGCGTGTATGTATATATGTGCATCTGTATGTATATGTGTGTGTGTGTATATGTATATGTGTATGTTTATATGCATATGATATATATGTGTTTGGGGTGTAGCTAATATAGGAATCATCAAACTATGCCTAACACTCAAATCTATCCCACCTTTTTTTTTGTTGTTATAGGTGCTATTGCAGTTGTTTATGGCCATGAAATTCACATAATATAAACTTAATAATTTAAAACACATGATTTGGTAGCACTTAGTACATTGGCAATGTTGTATGAACCATAGCCTCTCTTTTTAGATATGACTATATTTATAATTGTTTTATTTTCTTAATGTACATATTTATTTTCTTATTGGTATATAATATCTTTTATAGTCTTTTTTTTTATTTGAAGTCTGTTTGTCTAATATTAGTGTACACATCTAAACTCTTTCTTGGCCACTAATGGCCTATAATATATTTTCCATGATTTCATTATCCATCTGTTTGTGTGTTTTTGAATCAAAATGAGTTCCCTATGGACAGCATGTAGTTGAATACTGTTTTATTATCTATTCTTTAAATATCTGCTTTTTAATTAGAGAGGTTAATCTACTTCCATTTCAATAACCACTGATAAGGAAGAGCTTACTTCTTTCATTCTGTTGTTTGTCACTTTGTTTGTGTTTTTTGTCATTAGACGCCTCTGTTATTGATTTCATTTGTCCTTAATGGATTGATTTACTAGTCTATCATTTATTACTTTCTTATTCCCTTTTCTTGGTATTCTTAAGGTATTTCTTAGTGGTTACCCTGAGAGTTCTGCTAATCTCTGAAATTTATAATAAGCTACTCTGAATTAACATTACTTAGGTTCAGAAGGATATATAAGCACTACTCCTATACCATCCCATCCCTTTCCTTTGTATTGTTATGATCACAGTTTTCATCCTTATACAGTGCTACCCATTTACATAGCTGTATGATATTTGTTTTATACATCTGTCTTTTAATCACACAGGGGAAAAGGAAGAGGTAGAAATCAAAAATATAATAATATTGTCTTTTTAGTTGACAGGGTTTCTTTTTTGTTCTTTCAGCACTTTACATATATCATTTGACTGCCTTTCAGCCTCAGTAGTGTGTGCTGAGAAATTACCTTTTAGTCTTTTTGAGTACCCCTTGAGAGAAGCGAACACAATGGTTCATTTCTGTTACTGAATTCAAGACCCTTTCCTTGCCTTTCACTTTTCACAGTTTGGTTATGATGTTGTTTCAGTGTGTGTAGATAGACATCTTTTTATCAAATTTGGGATTTTTTAGCTCTTATTACTGTAAATAATTTCCTATCCCTTTTCTTACTCTCTACTCTTGTTGGTACTCCTATTATATTTGTGTTGGTATTCTTCATAGTGTCCCACAGGAATCTTAGCTCTGTTTATTTTTCTTCATTCTTTCATCCATCTGTTCCCTGCCTGGGTAACTTTGATTGATCTATCTTTAGTTTTGCTATGTTTTTCTGCCTCTTCATATGTACTATTAAAATTCTCTAGTAAATGTTTCACTTGTTGTATATTTGACTACAGAATTCTGCTTGGTTTTTCTTTAATTTGTATCTCTTTATGGATATTGACTATTTGTTTATGTTCTTTTCAACTCTTTTTATTTAACTCTCTGTACTTGGTATCATTTTAATTTTTTGAGCATACTAAATACTATTGATTTAAATGCTATTGATTTCTCCTGAGGTAGTTTCTGTTAATTGCTTCTATAAATGACCTATACTTTCAGCTTTCTTCTCACTTTATGTTTTTATTGCAAACCAGACATTTTAAACATTACACTTGTGGTAATTCTGAAAATTTGATTCTTTTCCCTCCTCAGGGTATGTTTCTATGGCTTGTTATGGGTTATGGCTGTTTGTTTAATGTCTCATAAAAATTATTTTCTGTATTTTTCATCATGTCTGGTCTCTGAATTCTCTGTTGCTTTAACTTATGATCTACTAGTGTTTTGACAGAGATTTCCTCAAACATTGAAGTTGTCTCAAAAAATTAAATTAACAGAAAAATACTTTCCTATTCTCAGCAGATTGGCTGTGTGTTGAAGCATCACTTCAAAGCTAAATCCTGCTTTTACAGCTCTGCCTAAGCTCTCACTTCCTGCTGCCCTGGGCCTACAGTTCAGCCCAAGGTGAAAGCTTAGGGTCTTCTTTGTCTTTTCTCAGCATATATCCTATTCTGGACTTGTGTGTTACTTTCTAAATTCCGTAGTATATACAGGTGTTTTTCAATGCCCTAATTCTCAAAGAAACTCTCCAGCTTTTCCTCTCAGGCTTCAGCTTATCTATTGTTTACCTGGACTGCAGGTAATCTTTCTGCTGCAGTTGACAGTGGGTTGTCGATTTGTTTATGATATATGAAAGGAATGTCCTCTACATAATTGTTCTCTTTGCTGAGAGTTATTTTGAGTTAGGTTAGACAAAGGCAAGCAAGCGCCTTGGGTCATTTTTGTAGGTAGCACTCAGACAAATCAAACACACAAACACATTTCTGAGAATATCATCTGCTTTGCTCCCTCATCATCAAGGGCCAGTGTTCCCCACTAGGAATGCAGGCTACATTGTTCAAGACTGCCACAGTCCCAGGGAAGTACTACACATGAAACAAGGGAAAATAAAAATGTCACAAAGCTTTCGTATCATTTTTAAGTTGCCTTTTACTTGATTCAGTACTTGGTTGGTAGCTATAATCTTTGAATATTTTTCAGAGTTTTGAGTGAGTTGATTCTGACAGTTTTTGCTAAATTTGGAGGTGGGGGAATTCTATAGAGGGACAGGCCCTTGGAGCCACCTCCTCTGTAATTTTTGGTGACATCATGTCTTACCGTATATTTTTGAAGATAGATTTTTATTAGAACATAACTATACTCTTTATTTATTTATTTTACTTACAGTTGACAGCATCTTTTGAGCTACCCTGGCAGAGATCAGTAGCTGCAAAAAGACTGTATAAATTGAAAAACCCAAAATATTTACTATCGGATCACTTACAGGAAAATTTTGCTGAGCCCTGGTCTAGGATAAAAGAATTAAGAGGAGGATGTGCCTTCCATATCAATGGTAGGAGTTATCTAGAGTGAAAAGATTATAAAATTTTCAGAAGCAATGATAAGAGTAAGCCTGATAAGCACTGACTTTGTTTAATTGTTGCACATGATATTTCCATGTGGCAAATGGGATTGCAGTGGATTATTTTAGTTTAGTGATTTCATATTATGTGTTGCAGAACCCTGTAGTCCTGAAGACTTTTTGTTGGTTTGACAGCAGGGGTAAGGCTTTGGGAACAATGATATATTTCATCTAGGCCATTACTACTTTTATCTGTCCTGTAACAGATTTTGCATGAAATGTCATTTGTGAAAGGGTTATTTTGATTTTATACAGTGATTTAAAAGTCACTTCTTTAGCAGATTGATATTGTATCATTAATTTCATAAAATGTATAGTGAATTACTGAAGTGCGAGGACTGAATACATAATCTCCATGTCCTCATTTTGTTACTCTCCTGACTCCCCAAAAGTAATTTTCAATGGAGATAGCATTCTTTAGATTGTCTCCCTTAGACCACATCACTTAGAGCACATCCCTTAGAGTGATGTGAGTACAGATTTAAACTGGGGCTTTTTTGTACACTAATTTGTAAGCCTTCATAAAGTGAATCAAGTAGAGGTTGTCTTCAGCAATTAAAAAATCAGTTATTACAATTTTATAATGAGACATATGACAAAATTTATAGATTATTCCACAAATAATTTTTCTAATTATGCTTGAATATAACAAGGGAGAAAAACATGGAGACAGGAGAGAGAGACTGAGACTCTCATGAAACAAACTGTGACTCTTCAAGTCAAAAAATTTGCTAGGGTATTAAAGAGGTTATTTTACAAGGAAAATGGTGAACTTTCCAATGTTATAGTCTTGTTTTTTCTGCCTTTGTGGTTTTAGTAATTGAGGCCTTTTTTTTCTTTTATAAAAGTTAGAAAAAAGTAGGTACCTGCTCATATTTGGGGTGTTTATATATGTATGATTTAGACCCATAATTATTTGGTTGAGACCCATAATTCTTTAAAGAATATTAGATACAATTATATATATTATACGTTATATGCAATATTGCATACTATAGTCTACATATACAATACAGCATGTAATATTGCATACAATGTAGTATATAGTATATATAATATTGTATATAATATTATGTATACATTACATTATATAATATAAATTATATATAAAACACTATTATATAATATAGTTCTTATTACTTTTATATATAATTATATATTTATATATTTAATTATATATAATTATTATATATACTATGTAATTATGATTATAGATTATATATAATATATTTTTAAAGAATTATGGATCTCAACCAAATAATTATGGGTCTAAATCATTTACAATTATTCGCTATCAGGGTGGTACCTGTGGCTCAACAAAGTAGGGCGTCAGCTGGAGGTGAAGGGTTCAAACCCAGCCCTGGCCAAAAACTGCAAAAAAAAAAAAAAAATATTCACTATCAAAAATAAGCTCTTTGGTGGTACCTATGGCTCAAAGGAGTAGGGCGCCAGCCCCATATGCTGGAGGTGGCGAGTTCAAACTCAACCCTGGCCAAAAAAACCAAAAAAAAAAAAAACTGCAACTCATTCTTTTTAATATTAATTTTATTGTGTATATTTAAAGCAAACAACATGATATTATGGGCTACATATATAGTAAAATGGTTACTAAAAAATGAAGAAAAGAAGGAAGGAAGACCACCCCTGTTCCCCAAAAGAAAAAAATACATATCCGGGGGGGAGACAACAGTTTTTGTGAGGACACATTGGCACACTTCTATTGCAAGCAACACACTTCTACTATCAATATGGTGTACATTTTATAGGGTTAAAATCTAGTCTGAGACTCAAGCAATTTAGCACAATTATGCTACACACCATGGTGTGGCATTTAAAAGTGTAGCTTTTGAAGGGCAATCTTATATGGCTGATTCCCTGTATTTTAAGAGAAGTAACTCCAATATACAGTGGTATATTCTTCCACCTTTTGTTGAAATCCTGTTACTCTGACCAGGTAAGTTCTAAATCTATGTTCCCATTTATTCTCTTCTGTGCTTAGTATTACGTTCCTTGCACAGAGGATTCTTTTTTTTTTTTTTTGCAGATTTTGGCCAGGGCTGGGCTTGAACCCACCACCTCTGGTATATGGGGTCGGCGCCCTACTCCTTGAGCCACAGGGGCCTTCCATGCACAGAGGATTCTTAATATAGCTGCCAATACTGCATGGTAGTCACTGTCCTCAAATTCACTGCAGATGAATCTCATGTTACCTCAAATATTGCGTTGCTTCTATTATGTATTTGTTTGTGTGCTTCATTGATTCTTCCTGCAGTGGCAAAAGCTGGGATGCTGGTTAATTCTCCCTAGGTTACTGTTTAAAGTTGTAGTTTTATCCATTTCCTTACTCCCTGGTTTGAATATGCATTGATTTTAAGTGAGTGCACAGCTTCTCACAATTCTCATAGTTTACCATACTTAATGCTTAGTGTAACAATATTGATTTTTCTAACCAAACATTTTAACTTCACTATGTGAATATATTGAGCAATAGGCTTGGGGATACATGCTTCTATTATTTCCTTCACATAGTAAGCAATGGAAAATAAGTACACACACTTGGTCCACACTTGTAATTTAGTTACATGACGTACCTAATACTCAGTTGAAGCAAGCAGTAGTCCTGCAGATCCTGCAGGATTCCAAGCTGGGGAAAGGCTGAAAAATAATGGATAAACTGGGGACATGGTAGCATACAGTACAATCTTTTTCCAAGGCAAACTCAAACTCCCCATCTTTTGGTGTCAGAGTGCATACAACACGTTAGAATTTACTGTAACCTGCTTTCTCCTAGGTCATTTCTCAAGAGATTTGCTTGTAAGAAATTCAGTACTAAAAAATAAAAAAAGAAAAAGAAAGAAAGAATTTCAGCACTAAAAACATTCCGCTAGAACATAAACTGGTCGGAAGTAGCTTTCAGATTTGCCTACCTAGAGGCAATAAGGAGTGGATTAAAAGTGAACTTTAGAAAAAAATGATTAGGCTCGGCGCCTATAGCTCAATCGGCTAAGGTGCCAGCCATGTACACCTAAGGTGGCGGGTTCGAATCCCCAGCCTGGCTGGGCCCGCCAAACAACCATGGCGGCGCTGTGGCGGGCGCCTGTGGTCCCAGCTACTTGGGAGGCGGAGGCAGGAGACTCGCTAGAGCCCAGGAGTTGGAGGTTGCTTTGAGCTGTAATTCCATGGCACTCTACCCAGGGGGACAGCTTGAGGCTCTGTCTCAAAAAAAAGAAGG